>PVKV010022890.1:0-34425 GCA_004027835.1 Alouatta palliata | reverse complement strand
TAGAGGGCAGTGGCACAATCTCGGCTCACTGCAACCTCTGCCTCCCTAGTTCCAGCAATTCTCCCACCTCAGCCTCCCACGGAGCTGGGATTACAGGCAGGCGACACCACGTGCAGCTAATTTTTGTATTTTTAGTAGAGACAGCGTTTCCACCACGCTGGTCAGGCTGGTCTGGAACTCCCGAACTCAGGTGATCCACCGGCCTCGGCCTCCCAAAGCGCTGAGATTCCATGTGGGAGCTGCTACGCCTGGTCACTTTGTCTCTCGTGTTCTTCGTTCCAGGTGTCCTCTGCCATCCTGGCCTCACGACGCTGCTGGTTGGCAGGGAGGACAGTGCTGGAACATAGCTTAGTCCAGGGCAGGCCCTGCCAGTCTGGGCCTGGGGAGGCTTCCAGGAGGCAGGGGCCCCTCTGCGCCTCCAGCATGGGCTCCACGGACCGTTCGCACTACCAGATAGAGAAGGCAGGGAAGGGTATTCCAAGGGAAGGGGTGCCTCTTGAGGACATTAGGAGTCAGGAATCGTGGGGCACAGCCCATTGGGGGAGGGCTGGGGGTCAGCCAGAGCCATAAGTATGCCCCTCTCAGAGGGCCCTAGGTATCCTGCCCCGGACTGAGGTTTCATGTTGGGGCACAGGGGCTCTCGACCCGTGGGGGGTGTAGTGTTATGTCCCTGGTGTGGAATGTGATATCTGCCCCCTCACCAGCTTAAAAGCACAAGGAGACCCTGCAGAGGACCCTGCCTCAGACTGGCTCAGGGCAACAGGTGAGGTTGGGGGGAGCCCTGGGTCACGCTGGGCAGGCTGCTATGGAGGTTCCATGCTTCCGCTCCGGGCAGCCCCTGAGGTATCCGGGTCCAGTCTTGATTTCACTTCATTCCCCAGTGCCACCGCCTCCCTCCTCTGCCAACTCTCCTTTGCACCAGCCTCTCTCCGAAGACCTGGAGCTGAGATCTAAGAGTCAACAGCAGAGGAGCCCAGGGGTGAGAGGAAGGGGCCGGGCCAGGGGCCGCTGCTCGGGCCCTGAGCTCCCATGAAGCCCACCTGCGGGTGGCGGGCGGTCCCTGGTGCCTGTCAGGGCTCGAACCCTCTCTCCCTGCTCCACTTCCCAGCTGCTACTGCCCCAGCGTGTGTACAGTTGGGAAAAGGATGTGAAATTGACCCGTCCCCTGTGGGGACCCGTGGTGTCAGGCGTGTGTAGAGTGTGTGGTCAGCGGGGACCAGGAGGGGTGAGGGGGCTGGGCTGAGTCCTTGCATTTGGAAATCGGACACCCTGGGTCCTTACATGCATTTCCCTACTTCCATGCTGCGTGAGGCCAGGCAGGGGACTTGGCCTCTCCGTGCCTCGGTTTTCTCCTCTGAGAAATGGGACTGTCACATCACCACAGCCTGAGAGCGCTGCAGTGAAGAGTGAATGAGCAGGCGTCTCCGTGGCCCCCGGAGCAGCGTCTGCCATGTTGTAAATGTGCAGTAAACGGTAAACGCAAGCTGTTGTCACTGCCGTGGCAGGGGGCTGCTTCCCGGGACTGCTGAGCTGGGAGAGGTGCAAGGGGGAAGATAATTCTGTTATTCTTAAGGGCAGACGAATAGCAGAATCAGAACGAGGGCCTGCGGGTGGATCCTCGGAGTGTGGACGGGATGCTGAGACCAGCCTGTTTGCAATGGGAGGGCTTGTCACCAGTCCTGACTGCCTGCAAGCCAGGTTCAAACAGAACAGAAGGGAGTTGGCAGCTACCTCCCCTGGTGCAGGCAGACGTGGCTGCTGCTAAGGAGGGCTGACTGCTCGGAGATGCTGTCCTCCTCCTGAGTCTTGACCACCCAGGACCCACACCCTGCAGACCTCACCCCTGACATCCCTGCCCCAGTTCAGGCCAGCTTCTGGCCTTTTCCAGAATATGCCCGGGTTGTATCTCATAACTGTGCAGACCCCTCCTCTGTCCCTTGGACAAATTCCTCATTTCAGGCATCACCTCCTACAGGAAGCCTTCCCTGATAGCCTTCTCCAAATCAGCTGACTCCAGAAGCTGATGCTCCCTCTGCTGTTGCTAGGATCAGGCACTGAAAGACGACATATTTGGGGCAGGTTCTGATTTTCATGAGGGATGAACGTGTTGATCAGGCCATAGGGGGCTCTCTGCTGTGCTCAGGAGACGGGGTTCCTAAGCATCCCTGGTGTCCACACTTGGGTGAGGGAGATGACTGAGTTTTCCTGATGAACAGCCCAGGGCCCGGGCAGATGAGGTTCCAGGTCCACTGGCACAGGGCTGGGTGGGCCTGGGTCTCTGCAGTCTCTGGCCTTGACATTTTCTGGGTGCACCGTGCCTGGTTCTGCCCGAGAATGTTTGCTGCACTCCCTGTAAGAGTCGCTCGGCGGCCTGCGGTTCCCCGGACAGACAAAGTGGGATGATGGGTTTCAGGCCTCGGTGCTGGGCTCGGGAGGGAGGAAGGGAATTGCTCATGCTGTCGTAGGAAGGCTGTTTTAAGGAGCCCAAGGCTCCCCAGGGAGGCGGGGGGGGCACCCCACCCCACTCATCCAAGAGGGGCCTCCGTTCCCAGGAAGGGCAAACTTGTCCCTGTTCCTGGCATCTTGGGGGCTGTGGTGCCCCCTTCCTGTTGCGGGTGAGGCTGCTGGGCATGCGTATTCTCTTTCTAAGAATGTTTTCTAGCTCGATGGCCTTGCTCACTGCTCAGCTGGAGAGACTGAGGCCCGAGGAGTGGATGAGTGCTTGTTGGGTCCCAGCAGGGAGACCTTTATTCCTTTCCTCCCTGCTTCTGTGGAGCCAAATTGGAGATTGCCAATGGCAAGCATTCCAGAAGCATCCCGAGGCCTCCCTCTAACTGGACAGCGATGGCACCAGCCACCAGGCGGGGAGTGGGGCCGGCACTGAAGGTCTCCGGCACGAGGACCTGTTCTTCGAGGTAGCTTCTGCCTGTCACCCAGCAGCTAAGGGAAGGATCTGGTGCAGAGCTGGGCCGTGGACCTCCTAGATGCCCCGTCCTAGCCCTTGTACCCCCTACCTCTCCAGGGAGGGAAGGGGTGGTTTGGGGCCTGCCAGAAAAGGTGAGCATGAAGGTTGGGGCTGGGAAGGGTGGGCAGAGACAGGGTTGCAGGTACTGATCATACGTGACCGGTGTGTTGAGGCCGTAGAGACTGAGAGCTGGAGCCGCACAGCCAGCTGGTGGAGAGTGCAAACCAGACTCAGTGTCCTGTGCCCCTGGTCCCCCCCAACCCCCCCATTTCTGTATGTCTGTTCCTGCCCAGCCGGAGTACAGGAGGGAGCAGGCAGGGAGATGGCTCTGCTCTCAGCCACAGGCCCTTGGGCTCCGAGGTGGCTGGCTCCTTCCTGCCTGGGAGGCTGGGCCTCCAGAGCAGGGGATGCATCTCCCGCTCAGCTAATTATGTGGAAAATTGGAAGAAATTGCACGAGCCTCAGTGGGAAATGAGGTCAGGGCTGAAGGTTATCGGAGCAGCAGCGGCGGTGGCTGCCTGGGCTGGCCTCCCCCGAGACTCCCACCCCTTGTCTGAGGCCCAGCCACATCCCCAGCCCCTCCCCACCAGAGTGCCCAGGCAGTGGGGCTGGCAGTAGATAGCTGACCTCCCCTGCCCCCGGCATATTTTCCAAAACCATAAAAATCCAGAAGCAAAGTGGACCAGCTTTCCCACCCCTGCCGTGTCTCTGCCTGCCTGAGTCTCCTCTTTTCTCTGTCACCTCCTCGGTGGATTCCCAAGGATACCTGGCACAGAGGGACTGGCAGGAAGGAAAGGAGGGTGGTGACTGTAGGGGATGGGGAGGTGCCTATGTGCGTATGCCTGTGCGGGTGGGTTAAAGGACAGTCACGCTCCTTAGCCACCCCCTGCAAGTTTGCAGCTAGCTGCTCTGTCCCCCAGCACCTGCTTTAACAAGTATTTATTGAGCACCTACTATGTGCCGGGCATTTACCTGCCCATCCTTCCTGCTGTACTCACTTTTCTCCATTCTCTTGAACACGTCCAAGCTTTCCCTGACCCTTGGGTTGTTTCCTTTGCTCAGCCACCTCCTATTCATCTTTCAAAACCCACTGCAGGCAACCCCTCCTCAAACGACCAGGACACTGTGTTGATAGGCTCTTACTGTGCAAGGGACATCAGAATGTGGTGGTTAAACATGAGCCATGAACAAGATGCCAGATTCAAACCCCAGCTCTGCCACAGACTAACCGCTGGCCCCAGCTAAGTGGCCTCTCTGAACCTCGGTTTCTTCATCTGGGAGATGGGGCTAACAGCAGTGCCCACTCTAGAGGGTTGTTGCCAGGACTAAATGAGTGATACTTGTCAAGAGCTCACGTCACCACCTGGCATGGCCCAGAGGCTGCCAGGCTTTGTCCCGGTTGGTAAGGTGGTGGGTTCACCGTGCCCGCCTCCCACCGCTCTGCTGTGCGGCCTCTGTATTTGGTCACACCGTGCTGTCTGTCCTGCTGCCCTGGGGGATTGCCTGGGGCCAGTCATTCTTCAGGGAAGGGGCCACAGCTCACTGACTCTCTGAGGCCCTGGTCCCGGCACAGGGATAATTTCACACACAGCATCGTTCAGCTGCCGTGTGGCCTCAGCTGTACTCCCCACCAGTCCTCCTCCTGATAGCGATAACGGCCATAGCAGAAACACCGCCAGGCCCCTCTGAGTGACCTCGCTGAGCCCCAGTGCCCCCCTCTGCATCGTGCACTCAGGTCACCTCCACTTCCCTATCCAGCCCCCGCCCCCGATGCGGTCACTTCTGGGAGTGGGGAGATGAGGTTGTGAGTCAGGAGTGCTGACTTTGGGCTACAAGCCGTGTCAGCCAAGGGGCACCTTCATCCTCATCCAGGTGTCTGATTAAACCCTGTCCTGCCGTAAAGGACGGGGGTGAGGCCTGTGAGGCTGGCCTGGGGCACTGCTGCCATTAACACCTGCCCTTGGAGCTCCCCAGGGCCTGGACGACTCACCCGCCGGCACAGTGTCAGCAGGAGGGTACAGCTGTCCAGGTACCCTCTTCCCTCCTCATTGGGCATTGATCCTCTCGGTGCCCAGCCCCCTGGGTGAGAACCCATGAGCCACCCCCGTTCTGGGTGGACTTTGGGACCCCCATGTTCTCTCCACACTCAAAGCTACGCAGACATAGGACTTGAAGGATGGGACCTATTTCTGCTTGGTGGTGGTGCGGTGGGCTAGGCTTCTCCTGCCTTCCATCAGGTTCTGATTTTTTGTTTGCTTTTTTTGAGACAGAGTCTCCCTCTGTTACCCAGGCTGGAGTGCAGTGGCGCAATCTTGGCTCATTGTAACCTCCGCCTCTTGGGTTCAAGTGATTCTCCTGCCTCCCGAGTAGCTGGAATTATAGGCACGTGCTAACATGCCCGGCTAGTATTTTTTTTTTTTTGTATTTTTAGTAGAGACGGGGTTTCACCATATTGGTCAGGCTGGTCTCGACCTCCTGACCTCATGATCCGCCCGCCTCCCAAAGTGCTGGGATTACAGGCGTGAGCCACTGTGCCCTGCCCAGTTCTGATTTTAATGACGGAAGGAGGAGGCTGCAGGAAATGCCAGGAGGGAGGAAAGGATGAGTCTGTGTTATCTTCTGAGTCAAGGGCTTTCTGGACAGTGACCCTGGGGTGGACATGGCCTCCATTTTACAGATGGACAAACCGAGTGTCAGGGCCATTCAGAAACTTGCCTGAGGCCACATGAGAACCACACCGTTTTTTTCTTTTATTACCATGCTGTCTAATATGGAGAGATGAAAATAAATGAGCCGCCCCCACCTCCAATTTACTCCTTTGATTGACGGGAGGTGGCCTCCTGAGGGCTGCCGGGTCCCTCCTGGGGGAGCATCCCACATCCTTCCCCTGTGTCCCAAGACAGTGAGATGACCTCCCCAGCGGCATCAGAGGCAGGCTGGGAGGCGGGTGTAATTGACTTGTAACATACAGACCGTGGCAGGCTGTCATCTGCGTCAGCACAGAGTGGGAATGCGCCTGTTAGCATGAACGTGTGCGTGTGTGTGTGTGTGTGTGTGTGTGAGAGAGAGAGAGAGAGAGAGAGAGAGAGAGAGAGAGAGTGTTCTCACCTTTATGTTTTACGGAGGTAACAAACACTCTTTCCTGTTAGGGAGATTCTTAGAGACCCAGGACAGAACAGAAGACTCCTGACCCCCTGGTGCTGTCTCCTGTGCTCTGCATGGATGGCCCTCCCCTAGCCCCCGAAGCCCCTCTGTCCAGCCTTCTGTGCCCACCTTGAAGCCCAAGCCATGGGGAAAGGGCTCCCAGTGTCCCCAAAGAGGAACCGCCCCGGACGCCTTTGTGCCCAGCACTCTGCAGCAGGCTTGCTGCAGTCTCTAGGCTCCTGCCCTGGGGCAGCACCCGGTGCTGTTGAGAGAGGTGGCGCCATAGGTGGGATGCCCATGCCCTACACACACACTCTGTGTTGATGACCAAGCAGCACCCGAGGCAGTGCCAACATGTAGCTGCGTTCTGTGGACACTTGAGAGGGCTTTCGTGGTTTGCATAGCCAGCCCATGTTCCAGGTATGAAGATTGAGGCTGAGAGAAGGTGAGGGACGTGCCTGAGGCCACACTGTTGGTAGAGCTAGGATTCAAATCCAGGTCTGCTGGACTTCACCCCATGCACCACCTTGCTGCGGCCATGCTGCCTCTTGCTGTGGGGCCTGTGTGGCTTTGCTCCTCTGGGGTCACCCTGGCCAGAAGGGACTGGACAGACGCTCAGTGGTAACTTCTGGCCTGCTGAGCAGATCCTTGGGCTCCCGCCTGCCACGGCACAACTCCATGGCCTCTGGGGGACAAAACAGCACCGCCCAGGCTCCCAGCACGTGCCTGTCTGTTGAGGCCCAGGTGACGACCGCAGTGACCTTCTGTTCTCCCTGTCTGATGGATAGACAGCCTCCTTCCCAGTGTCTTTCTTCTCCTGGACATTGGTCCCACCAGCATCCAAGGCTCCGCTCTGTCTGCTTGGGTGGCTCTCCGAGGACACAGCCCTTGCAGAGTTCGGCACAGCGAGCCTGGGATGATGCCGTAGCCAGAGGTGGATTTTTCCATTTGCATCCTCTTTTCAGATGTTTTCAGAATCTGGAAACAATTAAAGCGGCCCAGTGGGGGCCGATTTTATTAAATCAAAGCTCGGGGTTGTTGTATTTGTTGGATTGATGTTGCCCTGGGCTGGCTGCTTTGTTAATGCTCTGTCCTGCATGCGGCCTTGAAGGAAACACACATGAGAGGGAGGAAAAATCCATTTAATCATCCTCAGAAGCCCAGCTCCTGCCAGCTGGAGAGAATGTCGCCCTGAGTATTTCCGGGGTGGGAGAGGTTCCTCATGAGGTCTTGCCATCCACTTGGGAAAGAGCAGTTTCTAAATGTGCCTGTCTGCCTCCTCCGACAGCCCATCCATCCCAGGCTAGACGGAGGCAGGCGGACATGGAAAGAAGGCACCCAGTGCGAGCACACAGACCTGGCTTCAGGCACCTGCCTCCTCTGTGCTAGCTCAACCAGCGTTTCTTCATTTCTCTACTGGTGCTAATCCCCCCATCTTAGTGAGGCAGAGCGAATGCTGTCAGACAGTGTCCCCAAAAGGATCTCTTTTCCTAGGTGCTTTCTGTGGCCCAGGAGCCCACCTGGCCTGGAGGAGGCCAGAAGTCTTGGAAGGTGAATGCCCTGGGGAGGAGCCCTTTACTCAGGTCTGTGGGAGCTGGTGTATAAATACCCCAGATCCCTCCTGTGGGTGGATCACGGAAGCGTGTCTTTCACGGTGGGTCCCAGAGCTCCCGGGCAGGATCCAGTTGCAGTTGCCCATGAGGGCGTATGGCTCAAGCCCACCCTCTCTCCCAGCCTCTTCCTCCCCTGCCCCTCTTCCCTGCACTCCTGCCTGTTGGCCATCTCTGCTCACGTGAATGGCTTCACTCAGACCTTCCTCTCGGTCGGCTCCTTGAGGGTTCTGTGGGATGCAGAGGTGTGTTCAGAATCTGGTACGGGAAGCTCAGGGCTTGGGAACTGGGGGGGAGTGTGACTGTGGTTGTTGGATGAGCTGCAGGGCTTTTGGAGGTGACAGGAGAGGCGTCCCCAAAGCCTGGACCATCTGTCAGGGCGCGGGAGTGGCAGCACTGATGAGGCCTTTGCAGCCCGCGCTGGCTTTCCTGCAGCTTGGCAGCGTGTCCTGAAGGGCGGAGGCAGTCGGGCCATACGTACAGGAGCTTAAAGCTGGAAACAGGCTCAGAGACACCAGGGGGCCTGTGGGGTCACACAGCCAGCTGGGGCCCGTGACAGGTGCCATGACCCCCCACCTCTGCCACCTTCCACCCTCTCTCGGGTGCCTGTGAGAGTGGGGAGAGCAGTGCCACCTGGAGGGAGGACGGGGATGAGGGAGCTGGAGTCGGGCTGTGGTGGCTTCTTGGTCACCAACAATGGGTCACATTCTGGGTAAGATGTACCTGTTCTAAGGGCCGCAGCCGGAGGCCCCAGGGCTGGGACGGGGTCACCTCAGGAGCACCTTCAGGGGCTGCAGGCTGGCGTCTACAGGATGACTTTCTGCAAGAGGTCCCCTTCCAAGCCCCCGTCTCGCCCCTTCCCTCTGGCGGAGGCTGCCTCCTGCACTCTGCAGGCCATGGCGCCGCCAGCCCGAGCACAGATGGCGCAGACCTGAGTCCCACATTGCCATCATCGTCACCATTCGACTGCCGTTAGCTGGGGGCACAGGCAGGCCCACAGGCTCTGCTTGGGATGGCAGGGTTTGGGCTGCACACTTCCCAGCACGGAAGGGTGGGGCTCCCGTCTTTGGCCGTGCTCTGGAAGGGCTTTGTGCGTGGTGGCTTTTCCATGTCCGACGGAGCCTCGGGCCACGGAGTTGTCCACTTTTACCATTCCTGGAGTGAATCTTTGGGCAACTTTCTTCTGTTTCTGCCCTGATTCCAGGTCTGTTTGCGTTTCTACTTGGGTGAAGGCTGGCAGTTTCTGTTTTCCTGGAAAACTGGTTTTGGTGAGATCTTTCTACATGTCACCCTTCAGCCATAGGTGGCATTCTAAACCTTCTGAATGTGTGTGGGATAGTGTCTGGGGCCCCTCAGGCCCAGGCAGCCGGCGGGGTGGAGCTGTGCTCAGAGCTGGCCGGTTCTGGAGATGCTTTGGGTCTGTGTGCCTGGAGGCCGGGCTGAGTGTGGATTGCCCTGGCGGCTGGGACACATGGGAGGAAAGAGAACCCGAAGCCATCCTTGCAAGGGTGCCCTACTTTTTCTCAGGGAAGAATTGAAGCTGTGACTGGCTGGGAGTTGACAGAATAAGAGCCTAGAGGTGGGAGACCCCAGGCTAACTGCTTGGCCGCTCCGGGCCCTGGTGTCCCCATTGCTAGGATTGGGGGTGGGTGAAGACTGGAAACAGTGAATCTGGACCATTGAAAGTAAGCACAGTGTCTGCTTAGGAAGAGTAGATTTTACTGTGTGTAATTACACGCCCCAGTCAATCTGACCTTCGGACAAGTTGAAGGAACGTGTGCCCAGGTATTCAAAATAGCATTGTGTGTAGTGGCCTCAAGGTGGAAACACCCCACGTGTCATCATAATGACAGAGAAACAAAATGTGGCCTCTCCATGCAGTGGAATATTAGCCGGAAAAGGAGTGAAGCTCAGACCCATGGTGCAGCGTGGATGGACCTTGAAAATGTGACGCTGAGTGGCAGAAGCCAGTCACCAGAGCCATCTGGTATAAGTCTGTTCATATGGGACGTCCAGAACAGGCCAATCCATAGCGTCAGAAAGCAGACTGGTGCTGCCAGGGGCTGGGAGGAGGGGGAAGAGGAGTGACTGCTCAGGGGCACGGGGCTTTTGGGTATGAAAAAGTTCTGGAATGAGTGACTGCTCAGGGGCACGGTGAGATGGGGCACAACATCTCACTCCTGTAATCCCAGCACTCTGGGAGGCCGAGGTGGGTGGATCACTTGAGGTCAGGAGTTCGAGACCAGCCTGACCAACATGGAGAAACCCCATCTCTACTGAAAATACAAAATTAGCCGGGTGTGACAGCGGGCACCTGTAATCCCAGCTACTCAGGAGGCTGAGGCAGGAGAATCGCTGGAACCCAGGAGGCGCAGGTTGCAGTGAGCTGAGATCGCACCACTGCATTCCAGCCTGTGCTACAAGAGTGAAACTCTATCTCAAAAATAAATAGGTAAATAAAATAAAATAGATAAAGTTAAAGGAGGGAAAGGGTGTATTGATGTATTTATCGAGTACTCGGCCAGATGGCTTCGGTGACTCTCTTAAGACCTGGCTTGGAAGGTTTTGGGCCCAGGGGTCCCAGTGGCTCTGCACTTTGCTACCTGTCGGGTTTAGGAACAGCCTCAGGAGGGTGAAGAGGGCTGTGAATGGGCAGCTGTCGAGGCCTCTGTGGGCAGGGGCCCTGGCAGTTGAAGGGATGCCCAGCCTCCCACGTGGGATGGGCAGCTTAGTCTTAGCAGCGCTAGCAGGGCCTAGGTGCCTGCCCCTCTCTCGCCACTGGGAGGAACTAAGACCAGAGCGCTGGTCCAGGGTGACCCTGAGGCTGCCCCAGGTCACCTGCTGCTGCAGAAAGCTGAGTTCTGGACCCTGCAGATCCACGCAGGGCCTGTCCCTCGCTGCCTGCCGTCCCAATTCTGGCTCCTCCTGCAGTTCCTGGAACGAGACCAGGCGTTTTCTGCAGTTTCTCCATCAGCAGCCTTGAGGCTCAAAGCAATCCTTATTATAGCTCCTTGGCGACTGGTGCCCAGAGCCAGGAGTCTGTCAGGTGTGAGAGGCCACACGCCGTTCTGCTGTGGCTGGCCAGGGAGCATGACACAGAGCATCAGCTGATCCACAGACGCAGACCTGGGCCTCTGCGGGCCCCACCCGCAGATAGAGCAAAATTCCCCTGCTCCATGCAGCCTGAAGTCTTACTCCCAAACCACACAGGCCTTGGAATTGAGAGGAGACGGGACAGCTGCCTTCTAGGACAGCCAGCCAGGGCTCCAGCAGCCCCCGCTCCTCTACACTGAAGCAAGGACAGGACAGAAAAGCTGGGCAGAGGGCAGGTAGGGGACAGAGCCCAAGCAGAGGGCACCGAGGGGGCAAAGGCTGTGCCAGGACAGCATGAACCAGGGGTGCTGAGGGTTCACCCCCTTGACACTGACAAGGAGCTCCTTGGAGGAAGGGCCTGGACTTTGCATCGAGAAGTACCTTGCTGTGAGTCTCAGACCTGCCTCACTGAGCAAGCCGCTGAGTTCAAATGGCACCAATGAAAAGAGAGAAGATTCCGGAGCTAGCACCCAGCATTGCACACTTCTCCCTGCCGAGTCCTCTCTGGGCCATCCCCAGGGCCCTTGGGGTCCAAGTTGATTTCCAGAGGTCTGTCCTGGAGGTGGGGAGGCAGTTAGGGTGAGGGGACCCCAGGGACTGAATAGGGGCATGTAAAGGTGCAGCCCCCCACGACCGGCCTTGTCGGAGGTGGAAACTAAGCAAAGGGATGAACTCGGGTGCCGAGCCCCATGCCCCCAGCAGATGGCGCCTTCGGCCTGGGAAGGGAAGGGCTTGGCCAGGAGGAGGGTGGCTGGGGAAGCCCTGCCTGCTGGCTGCTCTCTGCTCTCTGGCCCAGTTCCCTTTTGCACAGGTGGGTGCAGTGCCTCATGCTGCAGGGCTATAGGCAGAGTTAGAGGGGGTGCTTTCTACATCCTTGGGCCTCAGGGTTCCCCTCCCAGTGATGCGTAAGCAGGGACTGAGAGTCAGTGGAGACCCGTGCTAGCCCAGTGCCTGGGATGTAGCCAGAGCCACAGAGAAGATGGTCCTGTTGGATTTCCCTGAGTCCTATTAGATTTCCTTGGGGTTTGCATCCCATTTTGCAGATGGGGAAACTGAAGCCCAGAGAGGTTGAGCAAGTTACCCAAGGTCAGGCCAGTTGTTTCCACCTTGCAGGGCAGCTGGAAGACCCTCCCGTGGCTGCCAAGCCATGCTGAGCATTGCTGTGTGCACTGTTTCAGCACCTGACATCAGTCTCCTCACTTGCTGCAATGGGTGCTACTGTGGAGGGGGAAACTGAGGTAGGAGGACCTCAGGAAGGTGCCCTGGGAGCCTCTGAGCCAGTACGCACTGGACCAGGAAGTCTGGCTCCGAGCTCAGCCAGGTCAGCGGTTCACCCACCGCACGGTTTCCTGAGCACTGCCGTGTACTGCCTGCTGCTGACGACTGAAATGAATGGAGTCAGCTCCTGAGTCACTGAGCAGGTTCAGCCAGCGCAGGACCTCGGGAGCAGCGTTAAGGATATCTGATCCAGAAGGGAGCCGGGTTTGGAGTGACCTCCCCATGATGACCATGAGGGGCCAGTAGAGGCAAGTGGCCGGGAAGGGCATGGAGGATGCCGCGGTGGCTGGAGACAGGATGGACCCCCGTGCTGCTGTCAGTGTGGGCCAGGGCAGGGCCCGGGGAGGGGTGTGGGGTGGGACCCTGCTCATGGCCCAGCAGCCGGATGTCACCCAGAGCTCCTTAAGAGATGCACTCTCAGCCCCACCCAGGCCCCCTGATTCAGGAGCTTCGCACCAGGGCTCTGAAAGGCAGGTGTCCTCAGAATCCGACACACACTCAAGTTGGAGAGCCCCCAAGGCTGGGCTCTAGAGAAGGTGCTGGGCAGGGTGGGTGGCCAGGAGGGGACCATGCAGCCAGGCCAGGCCTGGGGGCTTTGTTCTGAGAGCGGGAGGACCCTGGGGGTTTCAGGTTGCAGGAATAGAGGATCAGATGGCATTTTCAAAGTCCCCAACAGCTGCCCCAGAATGGATTGGATCTGGGGAAAGGGCTGGGGGAGGGGTGTAGGGGACACCTGGCCCATCAGAGGCCCCTGAGACCCCCCAGCCCATCTGTGGAGTGGGGAGAAGTAGAGGAGAGACGGGCAGGGGGAGGCCGGGGGGAGGGTGTGGGAACTGTAGGGGCTGCCCACGGGGAGGAGAGTCTCTCCTGGGTTTTTGGCCGGTGCCTCCGCACAGGCCCCGGCTGGGTCATGTTTTGCATGTGGAGAGTTGGGGTACCTTGGAGCCCTCCACAGGAGTCCTGAAGGAGAGAGTGCGGTTTCAGGGTCTGTGAGGGCCAGAACCCACCCCATAAAAGGTACAAGGGGCTGAGCTGCCAGTCTGGTGGGACCTGTCCCTTGGGTGCTGGCTGGGCACAGGCCAAGCCCGTGCTGCTCAGATGTGTATGCCAGCCAGCTGGGGCCAGGCCCGGGACCCTGAATTTCTAAAACACTCCCAGTGTTGCTCATGATGCTGAGTCAGGGCCTCACTCTGAAGGCCTCCCGCCTACCACAGGCGCCTCATCCAGCCCCACTTCCACCCCACCCAGAAGAGCCCCTGGGTTGCAGCTGGGCAGGCTGGCAGGGGGTAGGTGTGTGGTGGTCTGCTAGGGACCCCCTACCCCCATGAAGCATCTCCTCTTTGCTTTATCTCCATTTCTAGCAGCTCAGGCCTGTTTCTCTGCTGCCCCTGCCTTCGAGCTCTGTCTGGGCCAGCCCTCAGCCTCCGCGCAGTCCATGCCCGTGGCAGACCCCAGGCCAGCCCTAGGACATGAGCTGCTGGACCTCTGCCTGGGACTGGCCTGTGGATTCCTCCCGTCCTCCACCTCTGGGCTCCTTCCTGCTGGGGGCAGCGGGTCCCTGGGTCCCATGTGTGCACATGGAGGGGAGTGGGTGGGAAAGCAGGCAACCACGTGGGCTTCCCAGCTCCGTTTACAGGAGTCACAGTATTGGCAGCATGTGTCCTGACCGTGTCATCAGTTTTCACCTCACAGCTGTCCTGCCAGGAAAGTCATGGGCATGGCCCTATTTTGCAGGTGAGAAGACGGAGGAGAGGGGCCCATGTCCCTGGCTGAAGTCCAGGATCTGAATCCAAGCTGGTGAGGCCCCCCTGGACTCAGCCTCCTACAGCGCCAGGGGACAGGGGTGCTGCCCTCTGACCCAGGGCCTTTGCAGGGCATGGCCTGAGACCCTCAGTTCTTGCTCCTGAGTAGTGGGGCCTCTGGCGGGCGCCCCGGCGGTCCCCTCTCCTCGAGTGCCTGAAGCAGGGTGCTCTGCGCACTGTTACTGAGCAGTGTGTTGCTTTTCTGTTTTGTGTGTTTTTACCTGTTTTTCATCAGCTTTTTAAAGAAAGAAGACACTGCCTTTAGTAAAACAGGTTTTAAGAAAACCATTCGAGCCTCACCGTACACTGTAAGCAGGAATTCGCAAGGCTTGCTTTTGGTTTTGTTTGCCCCCAGGTTTTTCAGGGGTATATTTTTATCCCAGGTACTTTGCATTAGCCTCATAAGCTTCATAAACACACAGTTAAAAATCCCAAACCAATTCTGATACAGTTAAGTGTGTTAAGTTATCAATGAGAATGACTTAGCAGAGACTTCCTGTCCAAAGTATTTGCCGGTTATTTCTCAAGAGAAGCCATTTCTTAACTCACTTCCTTGTGTTTCGTAGTTCAGGGACGCAGGTCAGTGACAAACGGTAACTCAACGCAAAGAGATTCTTTCTATTCCAGAATCGCCTTGCACTCTGAAAGACACCAGCCTTCCTCATGTCCTCAAAATCTTTCACGGAGTCCTCATTTCTGTAGAACTCGGTAAACGACTTCTTTCTTGGTGCAGCCACAGCAGACTTCACAGAGAGCGACAGCCCCCAGAGAGACAGCCAGTGCTCCATACAGGAGATTGCGGACATTGGCCAGAAGGCCACGCATCTGAGGTTTTGTCAGAGCCCTGGAAGCTTTGGCAGTTATTGTCCTTGATAGGGACATCAGCCTCAACACCAGTGTCCTTCCCAGCTGATGGAGAAATGCCCAGATTTGTAAAAAAATGCAGACGACATAAAATACGACGTGGCAGCTTTCAAGGCCGGAGGGCGGTGAAGTACTGGGGAGGGAGGAAGAGGCTTCAGGCCAAGGCCCCAGGGAGAACCTGTATTTTCCTGTGAACTCTGCGGGTTCTGTTCTGAATCCTGAAATACCTTTTGCCAGGCAAGCCTGCCACAAGCTCATTTAAAGTAGTGCCATGGGGCTGTGCATGGTGGCTCATGCCTGGAATCCCAGCGCTCTGGCAGGCCAAGGTAGTGGGTCACTTGAGCCCAGGAGTTTGAGACCAGCCTGGGCAATATAGCGCGACCCTATCTCTACAAAAAGTACAAAAATTAGCCGGGCACGGTGATGTGTCCTGTGTTCCCAGCTCCTCAAGGGAGGATCACCGGAGCCCCGGAGGCGGAAGCTGCAGTCAGTCATGATCGCGCCACTGCAGTCCAGCTTGGGGGGCAGAACAAGACCCTGTTTCAAAAAAAAGTGTAAAGTAGCTCTGTGGGTCAGGGCCTCAGTTTCCTCCCTGTGACGTGGTGCTGCCCCCGCCTGCTCCGTGGGGCTGCCCGAGCCCAGAAGCCCTGTGTCATCGTGGAAGGTGGTGTTTTCTCACCTCCAGCTTCTCTGTCTTCACTTGAATTCTCCGACTCTCCGTCCCTCCCCTCCCCCAGTGAGGCTCTCTGTTTCCAGAAAAGCCCATTTCCCGGTGGAAGGAACGCCACCTCAGAGCAAACTCCGGCAGTGTCATCAGCTGGGGAGACAGCAGCTCATTAAGTTTGAGCAGTGACTCCAGGGTTTCTCGGTGAAATTACTCAGTTCTGCGCACGCACAGAGCTGAGGGGGATGTTGAGCCTTGCTGAGGCTCCAGAAAGTTCTCCTTTCACCCACGGGCTGCTGAGGGCAGCAGTTCTGCTGGCGACACGCCCGGTGCTGGGAAGGTCTGCAGCACTCTCTCCAAAGCGCGTGCTGTTTCGGAGCAGATGGAACTGGCCCTTGGAGACCCAGCTTCCCAGCGGGCGGTGCTTGAGATGGTGGGAAGCGCCTGGGCCAGGAGTCGGAGGTTTTGGGAAAAGTGCACCCAGACGTGCTTTCCCCTGGCCAGGTGACCTTGAGTAAGGCCCCTGCCAGTCCAGGGCGAGGATTCTCTGGCCGCGGCCCCATCCAGCACCCAGGCTCTCAGATTCCACCCAGGGAATGCACCACTCCTGGGCTGCCCCACTGGGTCACATGGTCTATTTGTTTATTTATTGAGACAGAGTCTAGCTCTGTCATCCAGGCTGGAGCGCAGTGGTGCGATCTCAGCTTGGTGCAACCTCCACGTCCTGGGTTCAAGCGATTTTCCTGCCTCAGCCTCTCAAGGAGCTGTGACTACAGGCGCCTGCCACCATACCTGGCCAATTTTTGTATCTTTAGTAGAGATGAGGTTTCACCACGTGTGCTAGGCTGGTCTCAAACTCCTGACCTCAGGTGATCCTCCCACCTTGGCCTCTCAAAGTGCTGGGATTACAGGTGTGAGCCATAGCACCCGGCCACATGGCTTCTTTAATTTGGGGACTGCCCCCACACTGTCTTTGCTGTCATTCTTTACAAAATGTCACCTTTACCCCCTGGCACCTGTGTCAGCGTCTCTCCATTTTTCAAACCCTCTGAGGACCCTCTCTTGTGTAACTGCGTTTGATCTCTTAGAAAGCCAGTGCGGGGGGGAAGCAAAGAGCACCGGCGGTGACAGGGAGAGGGTCTCGTGGGTCCTCAGGCTGAATTGGAGCTGGGTCCCAGCGTTGCCTGCCCAGGTCATCCCATCCAGGTTTGCTGTAGCACCTGGGCCAGGTCAGAGGCGCCCCTGCTGCCCTGGGTCAGGGATGGGTTGTGGAGAAGTTTGAGACGAACGGCTCTCCCTGCTCTAAAGTCACTTCAGCAGGGACCCAGAAATGTCAAGAAGCAAATGAACCCACAGTGCATACGGCCTCTCTCAGCGTAGCCTCCACAAAGCCTTAGAGCTGGACGGGATCTTCCAGGCTGTCACTTCTGAACCTTTACGGGGAGGACAGCCGAGGCCTGCAGAAGCCCTGTGACTTGTCCCAGGTCCCAGTTAGCCAGGAATACAAGAGGCCCTCTTGAAAGCAGGCAGGTGATGGTTGCTCTGAGAACAGCCCTCTGGATGGTGATGCTCACACCCTCCAAGCCCTGGCCACCAGCAGCTCCAAGCAGTTCCAAGCACGAGTTAATTAACCCTCACAGCACCTCTCCAAAGGAGATAATTATCACTCATATCCCCTCTGTAGGTGGCTAAACCGCGGCCCACGGGGGTGGAGTGAGCGCATTAAACACCAGATGAGAAGTTACCCTGCATCGGAGCTTCCTCTGGCCTGCCTCTTAATTAGTTGGGGCTAATAGGCTCCAATCGATTTCAGGGACTCGGTTTTTGTTATTTTCCTCTAACAACTATATGCAGTGCTCCAGAAGGAGAAAGCCCTGGAGGAACGTCAAATTCAAGTGTCCTCCTACCTGGTCACCGTGGGTTAAACCAAGGCGCATGGGTGTGGTTTCTAGGGTGTCGGCCCACGTCAGGTTACGGGAGGCGTGCGGTGATGGGGCCGGAGGTTGGAGAGCCTGTACACAGGATTAGCGTTCCTTCCAGGCCCGTCATCGTCACTCTCAATTTCAGGAGCTCTGGAAGCAATGCAGAATAGATTCACGTTATCCGAGCAGTACACACCCACCATGGCATGCCTGGGTTATTTTGCCAGAAACCCCACCGTCCCCAGGTTTGCCACCCACATGCAGAGCCCCGTGTGGGGTCTTAGATGGCACAGATGGTGCCGGCTGCCACCCTGTGCCCTGTCTGGGGCGATCCTGTGGGTTGCTGTGTTTTCGTGATTATTTTAGATCAGTTTGCCACCGACCAGCCTCCCGCTGGGGTAGACTGACTTTAAAGCATTTTTTTCCTCCAGGTTTCTGAAAGTTGTTTTTTGCTGAAAGTTCGGTTCAGAGTTCTCATATGTGTTTTGGGGACCCAGGGCATTTACCAAACCCAGTAAGGGCTGGAAATTCCAGACTCAGAAAGTCAGAGCTGGACAGGATTGGGGAAATGTGCAGGTAGCCCAGACTGATCACGAGGTCACAGAGCCCCAGAGGATCGGGGGCCGCTTGTTAGCCGGGGACACTCAGAGACTCTTGTTTTTCCTTGGAGGATTTTTATGAATTATGATTTCCTTTCTTTCTGTCCACAATTTTATGCTTTTTTCTGTATCAGGATTTTAGTCGAGATTCAACATTATCACCTGCCTTGAAGTCTTGTTTCTTGAGGAATTTGCATAATTCTTTGCTGTATTAATTATCTGGGCTGCATAAGTAATCAGTCCCAAACCTTGTGGCTTACAATCACGGTAACTGTTGATCATCTCTTACAGTTTCTGTGGGTCAGGGTTGTAGGCGTGGTTCCACGGGGCAGTTCTGGCTCGGGGTTTCTTGTGAAGTTGCAGTTGGACGTCAGCTGAGTTGGAGTCACCTGCAGGCTGGCCTGGGCCGGGCGGGGGGGTCCGCTTCTAAGGCTCCGCTTCAGAGGCTGCGGCTCCCTCCCACGGTAGGTGCGTGGCTTCCTGTCCCCAAAGTGAGCCTCTGCACAGGGCAGCTTGGATAACCTCATGACGTGGTGGCTGCTGACCAGGGTAGAGGCTGGAACCCCTTGGATGGCTCCACCTGGGCGGTAGCAGCCACGCCTCTACCGTGGGCCTGGCCACACAGATTCCTGCCCCTTCTCCACAGCCCCGTGTCTCCCCTCCTCGCTTCATCCTAACCAAATGCTGGACTGGCGGAGGCTGAAAGCGCCCTGCAGGGCCCCTGTGGCTTGTTCACTCTGGCCTTCCGGAGAGTGGGTGCCAACCCATGCACCCTCAGCATCTTGGCTCCACTTGTCTTGCAGCTGGGTACCCTTTTTGGACTTTGGGGCTGCACACGCACCTTGTTCTGAAGCGAAGGGGTTCGTGAGACCCTCAGACCCTGAGGTATCCCTAATTCAGGCAGAGCAGTTGGTGAAGGCCCCAGAGGGACCCAGACTGTCCTCCCGCAGCTCCAGAGAGTGGGCTGGGCTGGTGGTATCCTCAGAGCTCTCTCCGTGGGATGGGCTGTGGGCCCCAGCAGGCAGGATTTGACACGTGGTGCAACCCCGTCCAGCTGCAGCCGCGAGGAACGGTGCTGAATTGAACTTGGGATAAAACGGTACTCATGGCTGTTGATTCTGCTGGGGCCTGTTCTCAGTGCTTCATAAGTGTATTCACTCATTTAACCCTTAAACAGCCCCTGAGGGATAGAGACCATTATGTTACCCATTTTATGGATGAGGAAACTGAGGCCCAGGAAATGCTGGAGCTAGGCTTTAATCTCAGGCTGTCTGGCCCCGGCATTCCTGCTTTTATCCGCTTCACGTCTCCCTCCTGCCTGCCTGTCCTTGGGCCCGTCTCTGCCCTGCTGGGCCTCAGTTTCCTCTTGTGAGTAGATGAAGGCGGAGAGGGAGGTAGGCGCATGGCCTCCACAGTCCCTCCCAGCAATTAAATGCATGCCCGTGGCTGTGGCATTCATGAGGACAGCTGCCTGCCAGCCTTCAGAGGCCACTTGTTCAGCTTTCAAGATGCCCCCGGCCCAGGAGAAGGCCCGGCGGGTCGGGAGGCCGGGAGAATTGAGAATCTGCCCGGCGGGTCATGCTTTAGCTGTCGCTGCAGGGCGACTCTTGGCGTGTAATCACAGCATGTGGCACGAGGACAAAGAACATGACAGCAGAGAAGGATCAGACAGGGAGAAGGCGGGAGAGGGCAGAGCAGGCCGAGGGGAAGAGAGAGAGGTCTCCCGGCGGGGGCCGGGCGTGAGAACCTCCGCTTCCATCTGCTCAGCGAGGACTCCGGGAGGTGCCAGGTGAGACCTGCCTCCCTGCCCCACACTCAGCTCCTGTCCCAGAAACCTGAGCTCCAAGCGACACAAACTCCCCAGGCCCCCAGGACTCTGTTATGACAGTGCGAAGCCCTGGATTTTCATGTCCACCAATTAAGGGATTTGCTGGGTTGACAGTTCTCGGGAACTCGGTGCAGATGCTGTGTCTGAGCCAGCGCGTGTGTGGTGGGAACCTGCTAACTGGATATTAACGCCCGCTGCCGGGAGAGTCGTGGTCCACGGTAGGATTGGATCGTTCAGGCTGGAGGGATTGTGGGGGAAATGGTGGCTCATGACATTAAGGGGAAGTCTGGCGGGTGCGGCCGGAGCTGGCACGCATAGCTCACCTTGCAGCTGAGAAAGCCGCCCAATCAGCTGCCGTCCCCGCAGTCAGGGACAGGCGTTGCCGAGATGTCAGCTCAAGGGTGTCTGGGCTCTTTTGGTATTACAGTAGGTCTGTGTAATTTGGACTTAAAAATTAATAGGGCCGGGCGCGGTGGCTCACGCCTGTAATCCCAGCACTTTGGGAGGCCGAGGCGGGCAGATCACGAGGTCAAGAGATCGAGACCATCCTGGTCAACATGGTGAAACCCCGTCTCTACTAAAAATACAAAAAAATTAGTGGTGGCGCGCGCCTGTAGTCCCAGCTACTCGGGAGGCTGAGGCAGGAGAATTGCTCGAACCCGGGCGGCGGAGGTTGCAGTGAGCCGAGGTCGCGCCACTGCACTCCAGCCTGGCGCCTGGTGACGGAATGAGACTGTCTCAAAAAAAAAAAAAAAAAAAATTAATAAACCCAGAGGGAACGATGGAAATAGAAAATCGCCACTCGCAAACAGCGCTGTAGTCATTTCAGGCAAAACCATCAGCGACACTGACGTCAGTGAGCCCACGTGTGATGAAAAGCAGCCATCTGCATCGTCTCAAAGAATCTCTCCATGACATACTTACTAGTTTCAAAGGGGAAAACGGTCAAGGGAAGCCTGCCAGATGCCGCTTACGCTGAGTGACCCATGTTACCAGCTCCGGGTCTTCCTGCCTCAAATAGTCCATTTGGTTAAACTCGTGAGACTGTGTGCTTCTCAACGTGGCTGATTCTGTATGGGTGGGGATTTGGCCCAGCCCGTCACTACTCGAAGTGGGGTCTGTACACCAGCAGCGGGTGCAACCCCCTTAACCCCGAGCTCGTAAGAAATTAAGAGTCTCACGGCCTGGCGAGGTGGCTCACGCTTGTAATCCCAGCACTTTGGGAGGGCAAGGCAGGTGATCATCTGAGGTCAGGAGTTCGAGACCAGCCTGACCAACATGTGGAAACATCGTCTCCACTAAAAATACAAAAATTAGCTGGGCGTGGTGGAGAGTGCCTGTCATCCCAGCTACCTGGGAAACTGAGGCAGGAGAATCTTTGAACCCGCGAGGCAGAGATTGCTGAGATTGTGCCACTGCACTCTAGTCTCGGTGACAAGAGTGAAACCCCATGTCAAAAAAAGGAAAAGAAATTAAGAGTCTCAGGCTGTGCCCCAGACCTAGAATCAGGACCTGCATGCTAACGAGCCCCCAGCCTTGTGATCCACATACACAGTAAAGGCTGAGAATGCTTCATTCCAAAACACCTTCCTCCTCCCAGAGCGTGTGGCTTGGAAGCCATTTGTCTGAACATCACAAGGAACCACACAGGAAAACAGGACTTTGTGGCACGCTCCTGTCAGGGAAGGCAAGGCAACTGTGGGCGCCAGGCTGAGGGGATGAGTGAGGCCCACTCTCTCGGGCGCTGGGCAGTTCCCCAGAAAAGATGGAGGGACTGGTAGCTGGGCCTGGCAGGGAGCGAGATGTCCCCTCCTCCGGCCTGCAGCCCGTCCCTCCTCCCGAGCTGCTGAGTTTACAGCCCAGGGTGCGCGTGTTCCTTGTGCTCAGCCAGGAGGCCAGCACAGGGCCCCGTGCTCCGAGCGTGTGAGCAGGAAGAGGACACAGTGGCCGCTTGATATTTTTCAATACGGGGTTCAGGCGGGTCGGCCCACGGGCTGGCATGGGCTCTCCGTGTCCTTGCCCAGTGACTTATTCCAGATGGGAGCATGTATTGGAGGGAGTGTATGAGAGCTCGGCTCTGACCAGTTAAAAGGGGGTGTCTGTGTCTTTGTGCCCGGCTGGTGCCTCATCCACCCTCAAATTGCTGCCCCAGTCTGTGTTGCTGAATCAGGGACTTGGTGAGCCTGGTGCCTGTTCAAAACATGGTCTTGCAAACGTCCGTCTTCCCATCGGAGACCCCGTGTTAACAGTGGGTTGTTACAGGCCACTGGCCCGGAGCGCTGGGGCCTGTTGAAATAAATTAAGAGCAGGCGCGTCTGAGCTCTAACAGCCATCGTGGGCAGCCCTTGGCTTTCCCAGAAAATGTTTGGTGCTACGGTTTATGCATCTATTAGTCCAGTTGCCCAGAAGCTTCAGATTGGATTGGGATTTTTTTTTTTGAAGATGGAAGATTTGCGGGAGTAAGTTCACAGTCAGGCGAGTTGGTATGATCAGCGAGTGGGATGTTTTCTTCCCTGTGTGGGGATTAAAAGCAAAATAGTGAGAACAACACGGTGTTTTTCTTTGCCCCATAGTATGTGCTTCAGGGGCTAGGGCCCATCAGGAAGCAGCTGGGTGCAGGAGAAGCCTTTGCAAAATGTGTTTCCACCCTGGAAAGCGCCGGGGGCTGTGGGCTCCAGCGGGTCACTCTGCCCGCCCCGGGTGCCGCCCGCCACAGCTGGACTCTTGTTTCTCCGGCACCTCTGGCCTCCCTGCGTGTCTCAGGGGACGGGGACTGAGCTGGCGGCAGCAGATGAGTGTTCTGCGGTGTCACTGAGAACTCTGGCGCGTACGCGAGGCCAGCTGGAGGCGAGTGCTGGGGTCTGCTGGAGACAGATGGTTGTGTCAGATCTGGCTCCCGGAAATTGTGCAAGACATGCGCCACTTGGTGGGGCTCGGAGGCCTGAGCTCCCAGGGTGGCCTCTCGGGCTGGCGCGTGGGGCGGGAGAAGCTGGGGAGCGGGGCACTCACTGCCTGCCTATCCCCCTGCACCACCCTCCCCAGGGTTTTGTGGGACCTCGTGGAAGACCTCAAAGTGAAACAGCCATGCACGTCCCCGTGGTGACTGATGAGGCCTTCCTGATCCGCCCACACACCCATCTCTGACGTCATCTCCTCCACGCACCTGCTCTGTTCCGTCCCTGCTGGTCTTCTTGCTGTTCCTTGATCGCACCAGCCAGGCCGCTGCCCCGGGACCTTTGCATCTGCTGCCGTCTCTGCCTGCAATGCGTTTGCTCCTGATTTCCACACGGCGACCCCCTCACTTCTTTCAGGCCTTTCCGTATTGGTCACTTTCTCTGTGGGATCTTTCCTAACCACCCTTTCTAAAATTCCAGCCCCTGGCTTGACAGCCCCGACCCCACTCCCAGATGCCATTTTCCTCCTTGGCATGTGTCGCCAGCACCGGCAGGTGAATTACTTACTGACCTTGCACCTCTAGTCTTTCGCCCTCACCCCTGCTGAAGAGTAAAGGAGCCCCGGGAGCCCCAGGGCTGGTCTGTTTTGTTCCCAGCGGCATTCCTGGTATGCAGAATGCCTGTGCACAGTAGGCACGGAAGTATTTGTGGAAGAAAGAAATGGAGGTCATCGTGAAATAAGCACTGTTGGCCAAGTGCAGTGGTTCATGCCTGTAACCCCAGAACTTTGGGAGGCCAAGGTGGGTGGATCACCTGAGGTCAGGAGTTTGAGACCAGCCTGGCCAACATGGTGAAACGCCGTCTCTGTTAAATATACAAAAATTAGCCGGGCGTGGAGGCAGGCGCCTGTAGTCCCAGTTACTCGGGAGGCTGAGGCAGGAGAATCGTTTGACTCTGGGAGGCGGAGGTTGCAGTGAGCTGAGATGGCACTACTGCACTCATCCTGGGCGACAGAACGAGACTCCATCTGTGCTCCATGGCCCCAAGGACAGAACAGACTCCATCCTGACAGCAGAGGTCAGAATGCAGTCTGTTCTGTCCTTGGGGCCATGGGGCACAGAGGAAGAAGCAAAACTGAAATGGGCTCCAGGCAGGCTTCCTGGAGGAGGTGGCATCTGTGCTGGGTCATTGGAATCTGGGGGTGGGGGCATTTCAGCCCCAGCAAATCTTGCAGGCGGGTAAGGCAGGAGGCACCCACTCTGAGAGGGAGGGAATTAGGGGTTGAATTCAGCCTCCTCTCTGCCAACTTGAGATGGGAGCCCCAGCCTGGTTCTGTGGGCCTGAGGAGTGCCGTGCATAGCATTGGGACACTGCAGGGAGGGGCAGTTGGAGAGAAAACGCTGGTGTCGGGCTCTCGTGAGCCTCGGACCTCCACCTGCAAGGTCCGGGGGGGCAGCCGCTCTCACCACCTATCCCTGAACAATCAGAACCTGGGCTCAAAGTTCATTTTCTCTTCAAATAAGCCTTGGTACAGCCCTGAGTTTCCAGCAGGGCGTCACCTTGACCCCTCCTGGTTGCAAAGTTCACATAGAAACCGGCATAACCTGCTACATGGGAGGGTCCCCGGTGCCCTCCCTGCAGTCCCGGAGGCTCTTATGAGTTCATTCTCCCCATGGGCCTCCCCACCAATGCTGGGGGCTTTTCACAGGCCTGAGAGGCTGGCTTTGTCAGTGATACCAGCAGCTGGCCACAGGAACTTACCTGTCAGA
Source organism: Alouatta palliata (assembly GCA_004027835.1). NCBI lineage: Eukaryota > Metazoa > Chordata > Mammalia > Primates > Atelidae > Alouatta > Alouatta palliata. The sequence goes on along the minus strand of PVKV010022890.1, from coordinate 9,993 downwards.
GCCGCCCATGTCCAGCTCAGTTCTGCTTCTGACACACTCATGTCCAGGCCTTGCTTCGTGTCCCCTAAGTAACACATATGTAGTACCAGGCCTCTCAAACCGATGTGCATGAACCCTTTGGGAGCCTTGTGGAAAGGCAGTTCCCGATTCTGCAGGTCTGGGATGAGGCCTGGGACTCTGCATTCTCGCCAGCTCCCAGGGAAGGCCAGTGTGCTGGGCCACAGACCACATATTGAGAATCACGGAGCTGGACGGTCTGCAGCCTGCTTAGGGGCTTAGAGTGAGCAACAGCGTGGCGGTGGGATGCAGGAAGGTGCGGAGGACGGGGTGGAGTAGGGAACTCACATTTGCCGGTGAAGGACGTGGCGAGGTTCTGGGGCACCCAGGCTGGGCTGCTGTCTGTCACTCATCTGGTTCAGCCTCTGGCTCCCAGGCTGGGGGGCTCCTTCATGTTGGGGCAGAGATGAAAACCACGGTTTCACTCAGAAAGAAGCCCCTGCTGGAGCTTTTGAGCAGGTGTGTGCCTGACCTCTCTTTGGAATTCAGATTCATTAGGTCCACTAGAGCCCAGGACTCTGCATTTTTAACAAGCACCCAGGCTGGGGAGCAGCAGGTGACCTTGACTCTCCTGGGTTTAACCCCAGCTCCGCTGCTGGGTGCCGGGGAACCTTGAGGAAACCAACTCCCGTCCCTGGGCCTCAGTTTCCTCAGCTGCAGCATGGGAACAAGAACTCGTCACTGACATGATCACCAGGGCCGATGAGACGGGGTGTGGGAAAGTAATGTGAAAGGAACAGAGAAGTTTAGGAATCAGTCCTGAGGTGGATGGATCACCTGAGGTCACAAGTTCGAGACCAGCCTGGCCAACATGGTGAAACCCCGTCTCTACTAAAAGTACAAAATTAGCCAGATGTGGCGGTGTGCGCCTGTGATCCCAGCTACTGGGGAGGCTGAACAGGAGAATCACTTGAACCTGGGAGGTGGAGGTGGAGGTTGCAGTGAGCCAAGATTGCACCATTGCACTCCAGTCTGGGCAATAAGAGCAAAACTCCACTCAAAGAAAAAAAAAAGAATCAATTCTGATCTTTAGAACCGTTCCCTTCTAAAATCCCATTGTAACTAACCCCATTGCGATCTGGGGTGGTGTTTAGTAAATCCATTTTGTATGCAGGGGAGCTGGAAACAGCATGTTGCTGATCAGACTTAGGCTTTCTGACTTCAGAGGAAGGTGAAAGAGAAGGCTGTGTCCTACTGGGGACAGGGACGGTGACTCCCGGTCCTGTGAAGAGGCAGATGGGCTCCCTGACCCTGGATGATGAGGGCAGTGGTGCTGTGGGAGCACAATGGTGTTGATGGGGTCCGCCAATCCAGGAAGGCTTCCTGGAAGAGGTGGCCTTTGACAGATGCCCCTGCCTGATGGAATAGGACAGGGTCCTCCAGGCAGAGGAAAGAAGGAAAGCTAGCATGTGACTTTGAGAGGACAGAATGAATTATCAGATGATCCCACAGTGCTGACAACACAAGCACCACTGCCAGCAGCCGCAGCACACCTGCACTCACAGGCCTCGGGTCTTTTCTCCTCACGCAGTCTCGTTTGGGGACTTTCCCTTGAAGCCCACGTTCAAGGGTGTGAGGGGAACTGGGTTTCTGAGAACGGCCAGCGTGGTTTGTCTGTGACTCTGCTAAGGACCAGGGTGTGGGTTCCACATGGGGCAAAGCCAAGGCGCAGATGACGCCAAGGGGCAAGCGTCAAGTAATGAGGCCCCCTGTCTTGGGTGACCCCAAGACCACCTCCCAGGCATCCTCAGAGAAGAAACACAGAGAGGCTTGAGTGCGGCCCAGGGGACAGACCCTGTGGGGTCTGCAGATGGGGTGTGGAAGAAGCCAGACCCTTCCTGGGAGCTGGGCTGGGGCCAGGGCCTGTGCCAGGCCCGTTTTCTTCCTAAGCCCCGCTGACGCCTTCTCCCAAGAGGGGCTCTTGTCCCTGTTTGCCTGCGGAGGACCTGAGGCCTGGAGAGGTCGGGCCGGTGCCCGAGACCCCACTGCTAAGAGGCGGTGGACTCTAAGGCCGCTGGCCGGAGGTTCCTGTGGGTGCTGGGAGCCGCTTGTGCCGTGCCCATCCACCGGGAATGTGGAAGCCTCTGCCCCCTTTCCAGCTGTCCTGTGGGGGCCAGTTGTCCTTGTCTGCCGCTGGCAATGGGGAATGAGAGGAGACGGGAGGCTGAGGTGCACGACTCTCACGGTGGTCGGCTGGCGCTTCCTGAGCGCTGGGCCGGCGTCAGGCTGTTTCCCGTACTCTACAAGGACTGTCTCATCTAGCGCCTCAGCCCTGTCCTGGGAGGTTAGGGCCATGAGTGTGCCCAAAGTACAGAAGAGGAAGGTAAGGCCCAGAGAGGGCAGGTGACTTGCCCACGATCACACAGCTAAGAAGCAACAAAGCGGGGATTCAGACCTGGGCAGCACCAGCCCCGGCACACCCAGCCACCAGGGCTAGGATCACCCCAGGGCGCCCGGCACCCGTTTCTACTGCTGGAACCATGGCAGGTAGGGGCAGGCTGTCCACTGTCCCGCCCACAAGTCATCTTGGGAGCGTCTTTGTTCACTCCAGACCCACAGAGCCCTCCCGACCTCGCTAAAGGTCCACTCAAAGCACAGCAGGATGAGGGGCCCTGGGCAGGAGCCCTGACCGCCACCCCTCGGGCCACCTCGCTGCTGAGCCTCCTGCAGGGCGAGCTGTAAGGCTGGCAGGGGATTTGCCTGGGCAAAGACGGAGAGGCTCACAGGAGGGAGCAGGTTCCCTGAGCCCCCATCCGTCAGACCTCCTCACACACGTGTGGGAAAGCTCAGCGGTTCCTGGTTCCCTGAGGGGCACTTTGCAGGAAGGGCGCCGAGCCTGGCCACATTCATTTCCGTTCCAAGTCCTCACGCGGAAATAACTGCCTTGAACACTTGCAGCAGAGGCCAGGCCCCAGGCTCCCGTGGGACAGGCTGCAGCCCTCACCGCCTTTCACAGACGCGGGACCGCCGCCTCCTTGCTGTCATTCCTAGAACCTGCGTGGGCTCCCCAGAACCGCCAAGAGCTGAGGCTTGGGGGTGCAGGGAGGCTGAGCTTACCCCGCCATCAGCCCCCTGAAACAGAAGCCAGGGAGACACGGGCATTAGAGATTGGTGGGCAGGTGGGCATGTGAAGAGCAGCGCCTTGCTCGGCCACCCTCGCCCCTTTGTAGGTCCAGGGGCTGGTGGGAGGCATCACCAGTGCTGGCCAAACTTGGGGGTATGTTTTGGGTGCCAAGGATCTCAGCATGAACTGGGAGGTGCCATGTCACCTGGGGTCCCGCCTGCGCCATGCTTGCCTGGAGGCGGCATCTGCACATGGACACAGGAGACCAGGTTGTGGCGCTGGCCCTGCCGCTGGGTCACTGTGTACCTTGGGCAAGACCTGTGCCTTTTCTCAGCCTTGGTTTCTTTACTTGTAAAATGGGAGAGTTACGCGGTCCTTATGAGGGCGTCCAGCACCTGCCTGGTGCTCGTCCAAATGGCACCGTCCTGAGAATGTGGTAGATGATTGAGGGGGCTCTGTCAGGTGATGGGAAATGTGCTTGATGGTCCCCGAGGGCGGTGAGAACCTGCCCGGGCTGTCCAGAGCCGCAGCATGGTGGCCTTGAGCCCGTAGCCCCAGCAGGCGGGAGATGTCTGCGTCTGGCTGGACTGATTCCTACCCGAAAAGCTGTGTGAGTGACGGGGAAGCCGCTTGGCCTCCCTGGCTTCACTCCTCATCTCTGGCCTGAAGAAAGGGCATTTAGAGACGGGGAGGCACAGAGCTCCGGGGCCTGGCCGGGCAGGAGCGGTGTGTCGAAGAGCCGAGGGCGATGAGTCGCTGCTGGTAGAAAGTAGCCGTGGACAGTGGGAGCCACTGGAGATTTGGGGTAAAGGCCACCTCCAAGCCGAGGCCTGCATGACTTTGCCTGGAGAGGGGGTTCCATCATCCTCAGGAGCTGCCCAGAGCCTTGCAGAGGGGAGGATGGAAACCTGGGGGTGCCAAGGAGGGACGAGGGGAGTGCAGGCCATACTGCTGACCGTGGAGGCCTCCTGACCCCTTGGGGTGGCTGAGGGCCCCGAGGCCCCATGGCGGGCGCCCAGTGTCCCCCAGAGCTGGGGGCTCAGCTGTCTCCACCCCTCACTCTGCTGCGCAGTGCCTGACTTCCAGCTCCTCAGTGCCTGTCCTTGCAGCTGATGGGGGCAGACGGGTGTTTGGGGCCTGGGGAGCCGAGGTCTTGGGTGGAGAACCCAACGGGGAAGTGGCAACGCCGCTCCCCTCCCACAGCCACCGCTTGGATTGTCTTTGGTGAAGAGGGGAAGTGGTTTGGATGCCAGTTGTTGGACAGTCAGTCACTTCCCTGGGCAGGGAGGGTCGTCCCGTTCGTGGCACTCCCGAAGGCAGCCTTCCTGCCCTTGGCCAAGGCCCCGCCTGCCAGCCCACGGGCTCGTCCCAGCCAGTCCAGCTCCCGCACTTCCCTGGCCTCAGCGGACCTGGGCCCCTGCTGTCTTCTCATCGCAAGGCCATGCCCACGTCCCCCCCAGGCTCCCAGCCCAGAGTGCAGCAGCCTTCAGAGATCCCTCCTCATGACCTCCAGTGAGCTCCGTTCCGTCGGGTACTGATCTCATCCTGCCTTAGGTTGGTAAATAACACGTAAGAAGTTGTCTTTACTGTACCTTGGTAGACAGCAGGCCTCTAGTGAGCAAGGAGCATGCCTTAAACCCTCCATCACTCACTTGGCCTTCTGTTCGTTCATTCCACAGCTGCCCTGTGCAGTTGTGCAGGTTACACACTGCTCAAGGATGCAGACTGAAGTCCAGGCCTTACAGCACATGCCACACCAAGTGTCCTGGAGCAAGGGAGCACCTTTTTCCAGCGTACACCCCTATTGGTAATAATCTGTAACAGTAACTGACTCTTCATAGTGCCTTTGTTGTCACCGAGACACATGAAGATGGGAGGCAGCCACCCATGAGCCGTCCGGTAGATTCTGAGTTGTTTCATCTTGTCGTGCTGACCGGATGGCCGGCCAGGGCCACGTCCTGCGATCCCTTCCCCTCCTGCAACCTCACCAGCTCGAGCAGTCCCCTGATCCATGAGCAGGCCAGGGCGGGACCCCCTGCCCAGCCTCCCCTGAGAGCAAGCAGCCGGGCGGCATCTGCCGGGTCCCTGGGCGGGGAGCAGCGGGGAGGTGGCCATCCTCAGTGTCAGGACCACAGCAGCTGGACGCAGGAGGAGGCCGCAGGCCTGGAATCATCACGAGAACAGCAAAGCCTGATTCAGGCACAGACTGCCCACACACGTGACGTCCAGCATTTCATGGATTCCTTACAGCAGGCCTGGGAGGTCGGCATTGCTGTTATCCCCATTTTACAGAAGGGGAAACTGAGGCTTGGAGTGGGTATGTCCCTCACCCAGGGTCTCTTTAACAGAGCAGGACCCTGGGCTGCAGATCCAAGGTGGGGCCGCCTGACCACCTCGAGCCTGCTCAGAGCTTGCGTGGAAGCCCTCTCCCTGTCCCGAGGGTGGCGCAAGCCCCCTGGGTAGCCCGCTTTGCAGAAGGGCGCCTTTGTGCCCATCTGGCTTGTGCTGGATTTTTTCCTTTCTGAATCCAGCAGCATTTTCTAGATCTTTCTCTTTCTTGGGACCTGCTACCACCATTGGAGTGGACGCCGCCCTCCCAGCCTCCTCCCCTGGCCCCTTTGCATGCCCTGGTGTCCTATGGGGTCGAATAAAGGGCTGTTGGCCCTGGCAGGGCAAACGTGCCCACAGGACTCAGGGCCAAGGCTTGGACGCAGTGTGTGGCCACCGCCTGGTGGGGAGGCTGGGCCTCGTCCCCGCCTTTTTCCGCCTGGCCAGCCCCAGCTGCTGACAGAGCCCAGCTGGGCCCCTGACCCTGGGGAGGCCCTCCCTACCCTGCCCTCACCCTGTGGGGGTTAGGGGTGGAGGTCAGGCTGGGGGTGGAGGCCCAGAGGCCAGAGGCCACCTCCCAGGCCTCTCCGTGGGGCCCATAACCTCCTGGCTGTCTGCCTTCCTCTCCACCCCCCCCAACTCTGCCCTCATCCCTCTCACCACAAAGGGCCCTTCTTTCCCTCAAGCTTTTATTAGAGCCAGCTTTGGGTTGACCGGGTCAGGCTATGGGGACGTACATAGAAATAAGGCAGCCGTGCCCTTGACTCTGGGAGCCCCATAAAGGAGGCAGAGAGGTGATCAGAAAATCCACCCTCAGCGTGGGAGGTGCCACCCCTTCCCCCACTACCACATTCCCAGCTACTTGCTGTGCAGCTTTGGGCAAATTATTTAACCTCTCTGGACTTTGATTAATTTCTTGTAATTCAAGGTGAAATTCACACAAAAGAATGAACTTTTTGAGACAAGGTCTCCCTCTTTTGCCTAGGCTAGAATGCAGTGGCGTGATCTTGGCTCACAGCAACCTCCACCTCCTGGTTCAAGCAATTCTCATACCTCAGCCTCTCTAGTAGCCAGGACTACAGGTGGCTGCCACCACGCCTGGCTATTTTTTGTATTTTTAGAGGTGAGGTTGCGACGTGTTGGCCAGGCTGGTATCAAACTCCTGACCTCAGGTGATCTGCCTGCCTCAAAGTGGGATTACAGGCGTGAGCCCTGCATCCATCCAGAATGAACCATTTGTAAGTGAAAGTTCAGTGGCATTTCACACATTCCCAACAGTGTGCAGCCATCACTCTGATTCCGGAACATTTCTTCGTCTGTGAAACAGGGATAGTGCTAGGCATTACCTCTTGTGATGAGTAGCTGCGTGTGTGTGTGTGTGTGTGTGTGTGCACGCAAATTAAATTATTTTTTGATTGGCTTTATTGAGGGATAATATACATACAATGAAATCCATTCTTTGTTTTTTTTTTTTTGAGATGGAGTCTTGCTCTGTCGCCCAGGCTGGAGTGCAGTGTTGCAATGTCGGCTCACTGCAGTCTCTGCCCCCGGGTTCTAGCGATTCTCCTGCCTCAGCCTCCTGAGTGGCTGGGATTACAGGCACCCACCACCACGCCTGGCTAACTTTTATATTATTAGTAGAGACGGGGTTTCGCCATGTTGGCCAGGCTGATCTTGAACTCCTGACCTCAGCTGGTCCACCCACCTCAGCTTCCCAAAGTGCTGGGATTACAGGCGTGAGCCACCGCACCCGGCTAAATCTGCACGTTTTCAGTGTCTGCTTGCCACCACCGTGACACCGAACACCTCCCTCACTCCACAGTGTCCCACCGAGCCCCCACGGTCAGGCCCCCTCTCCCCAGCCCAGCCCCTGGCAGTCACGGATCGGCTTTGTCCCCCATCACTGTACTTATTCTGTTAGCGATGGGATGAGTGACAGGCCTGTGTTAGTGTCCTGTGTCCTGTTAGTGTCCCGTAACAAATCACCACAAAAGTGGTGGCTTGGCCGGGAGCGCTGGCTCACGCCTGTAACCCCAGCACTCTGGGAGGCCGAGGCGGGCTGGGCAATGTGGTGAACCCTGTCTCTACTAAAAATACAAAAATCAGTTGGGCCTGGTGGTATGTCCCGTAATCCTAGCTACTCGAGAGGCTGAGGCAGGGGAATTACTTGAACCCAGGAGGCGGAGTTGATAGTGGGCTGAGATCGAGTGACTACCCTCCAGCCAGGGCGGTAGAGTGAGTGAGTGAGTCTCCATTTCAAAAAAAAAAGTGGTGGCTTGAAATAGCAGCTAATTCTCTCGGTTCTGGAGACTGGAAGTCCAAAATCAGGGTGTCAGCAGGACTGGTTCCTTCTGCTGGAACCACGGCGGGAACCTGTTCTGGCCTTTCTTCCAGTTTCTGCGTCGCCCACAGTCCTTGCGTTCCTTGGCTTCTAGATGCCATCTCTCCAGTCTCTGACCTTCATCACTGTGATCTCTGCCTCCACCATCATGTGACCTTCTGTGTGTCCTCATTCGGCTTTCTTAGAAGGATGCCAGTCTTTGGATGAGGGCGCACCTTAACCCAGCAGGACCTCACCTTTAATGACCTTCAGTGACATCTCAAAGGCCCTCTTTCCAAAGGGGGTCACGTGCCGAGTCTGTGGTGGACTTGAAGTCTCGGGGGCACCGCCAACCCCTCACGATGCCTCCCCGTGCTGCGGGGCACCCTGTGTGCAATGGGAATGGTAGCAGTGATCCCTCCTCCCAGGCTGCTGGTGAAAGGAGAAAACGCTGGCAGAGACTCCGGAGCACAGCCCAGCTCCACGCGTCAGTCAGACCAGGCGGCCTGTTCCAGCTGGCATCTCTCCAGCCACAGCAGAGACCCCTGGTCCCCTCTGCCTCCTTCCCTCCACCCCAGAGCAGCCCACTCTTGAGAGCGTGCTGTTTCTTTTAGACTTTCAGGGCACAGGGCTAAGCCAGAGCCCACCTCTGGTTAACACTGGTAAATGGTCACATGGAGCCTGTACCCTTTTGTGTCTGCCCTTAAAGTGTGAGGTTTACTCTGAGTGACTCGTGCAGGTCCTGCCGGCCCCTGTCCCAGCTGTGTAGTATCCCATGGGTGACATTCGCTCATTCCTGTTCCGCAGATGGAGGGAGGTTGCTTCCCGGTTCTGCTGTTACAGATGCCGCCCAGGCCATTCTTTCGCTTCATGTTGGTGACTGACAGTTTCTCTAGGGTGTGCGGCTGAATTTCAGGGTTACGGGCTGGGGGCCTGCTCAGCCTTCCGGGATCTCGTCAGCACGGAACCTTCTTTCTCTCTCTCCCTCTTGGTCTCTGCCCCCGCCACCCACCCCAGTCCCTCCATGATCTCTCCAGCATGGATGCTTCAGGGTAACTGGAATCCTTGCACAGAAGTCCAGGGACCCCAGGGTGCATGCCCAGAGAGAGAAAGGCAGGGGTCTCTTGTGAGTTGAGGTTAATAACAATTTACCATTTTAAAGTGTACGTTCAGTGGCATTTTGTATGTTCACAGTATTTTCTGGTTTTTAGTTTTTGGTTTTTTACTCTTTGGTAGAGATGGGATCTCATTATGTTGCCCAGGCTGGTCTCGAATGTCTCAAGCCATCCTCCTGCCTAGGCCTCCCAGGTTTCTGGGATGACAGGTGGGAGCTCCCTCCTGGCCAAATCACCTCTTAAACACCCCCCTCCTAATACTGCCACCTAGAGGGTTCACGTTTCAGTCTGAATTTGAGGGGGATACATTCAGTGCATAGCATCACCCCAAAAGGGAGCCCCGTATCCACCCAGCAGTGACTCCGTGCCCCCTTCCCAGGGCCTCAGCACACACCAGTCTGCCTTCTGCCTGAGGATGGCCTGTGCCGGGCGTTTGCTGTGAATGGAATCCTGTAGGACGAGCCCCTTTGTGGCTATCGCCACCACGTTTTCAAGGTTCACGCATGCGGCGGTGTGGGTCAGCGCCTCAGTCCTTTTCATGGCTGTGTGACTGTTATTCCACCCCAAGCAGAGACTGCGTGCTCTTCATGTGTCCACCGCCAATGCCCATTTGGGCTGTTCCACCTTTCGGCGGCTGTCACCTCCATGTAGAAGGTCTTGTGCAAAGCCTCACGGCCTTTTATGACTCAGCCGTGGAAGTCACAGGGCTGTGTCACTTCTTATGCCCTCTTGATGTCAGGAGTGAGCCTGAGGCTCGTCTGTGTCACAGGGAGAATTAGACCCCCCCTTGCTGGACTGTGGAGGAATTTGTGGATGTGATTTAGGACCATCACTGCAACGCTAGTAGGAAACACACATCGTTCCTTTTTCCTGTGGACAGTGGGCTAATTGGTGACTTTTTTTGTGGAGAGATGGGGTCTCTTTATGCTGCCCAGACTGGTCTGGAACTCCTGGGGTCAAGTGATCCTCCTGCCTTGGCCTCCCAAAGTGCTGGGACTACAGGTGTGAGCCACCGCGCCCGGCCTGACTCGGGACTCCAGGTGTGAGCCACCGTGCCCAGCCTGACTCGGGACTCCAGGTGTGAGCCACCGTGCCCAGCCTGACTCGGG
>PVKV010022889.1:0-34426 GCA_004027835.1 Alouatta palliata | reverse complement strand
GGAGGAGAGAGGGGAGGAGGGAGAGAAGGAGGAAGAGGAGGGGGAGGAGGAGGAGGAGCCCAGAAGCATATTGATGTACATTTAGGCTGTGTTTCTTCCTGGAGGACTTCTACACAAAATTATATACATAAAACGAGTGCTTTAATTCCTTACAGTGCCATTGCATTGCTTTTGTAATCAGAAAAAATATATAATTGTGGTATAAGTCGAAGTTTGAGTTGAAATATTCATGCCATCGGGATCATTTTCCAGCTTGAATGTATCCCAATTTCCTCCACTGGATCTTCACACTGGGCAGGGCCAGTGTTACTCATGCCTGCGGTTGGAAGGAGCCCAAGGAATGTGCCTGCTCTGACATAGTTGCTACCACCAGGCCTGGTAGGGATCTGACATTCACAGCCTTAGGGACTGTCTTTGAGATTAGGGCAAAGTGTCTCTCTCCAAGATCACGACTTAAAAGCAAAACCATGCAGGGCGCTCCCTGGGGAGGCCTTGTGGGGACAGCGGCACAGTGAGATGGAGACAGAGCTAGGAATGACCTGGGGAAGGGCAGGGGCTCGAGACCATGGAGGTGGGTAGGAGGCAAGCCGGGGACAGCCGGGGACAGCCAGGGACAGCCAGGGACAGCCAGGGACAGCCAGGGACAGCTGGAGAAGTAGCGAGATGGCCTCAAGTGCTCAGGCCAAGTGAGGACACAACGGGAGCCAGGATCTGAGGAGGACTTCATAGGACAAGCTTTCTGTGTGTGGCTGGGTGTGGACAGCCCAGTCTCTTGGTCGCCAGCCATGTGTCGGATCAGCCCTGCCAGCCACTGGGTCACATCTGTGTATCACAGTGGATCATTGCTGGGAGCTTTTGGGAGAGGCAGAGGGGCTTTCCCCAGATAGTGCCACCAGATTCCCCTACCACCGCGAGGCATCCTTCCAGCCCCACCCCAGCCCTGTGGCTGGATCCATGCTTGTGGCTAAGCCCTTTGGCAGCTCCCCCTGGATTGCTCTGAAGCCCAAGTGGCCGCTCCTCGCCTCTGAGTCTGTGAACTTCTCAGGGGACCTTCCATACAGTTCATGATATTGTTCCTCCTCTAGGCTTAACTCTGGTCGACTTGCCTCAAATTGGCGTGTGCCTATTTCACCCAGAAGTTGACAGAAGCCGGGAAGTGCCGTCAGGGTGTGAGGAGGATGCCCGCATGTGGCAGATCCAGCTCCCTGGCCTCCTTGCCAATGCTGCAGGATCAAGTTCTCTGTCTCTCGTGCCAAGGAAAATACAGGCTCTGGATAGAAAGATTTTAGACTGTGCTTAGTCCCAGGCTTCTTTTTACTCAGGATGTTTCCTGGTGCTTTGACCTTGCCAGGCATTTCAAATTATTCCGTTTAATCGTTTTCTTCTCTTTTTCTGGGTCTAGAAGCTTGGGACTTCTTTGGCGTGGCTTAACCTGGTCTGTTGGAACCACTGGTGCAGTGGCTAATGATGGTTATTTGAGGCAAGTGTTTTCTAAATTCTCTAGGTTTCCTTTTTTACACGTAAAATTCTGACCTTGAGGAAGTTGGGGACTTTTCTGTCATTTAGGTCAACACTGAGCAATTAACTTTTTAACGATCCCAGGGCTTTGCATCTTTGTTTTTTCACTTTGATTCTTTCGTGTCTAACAGAGGGAAAACGTGGCACCTGGAACAAATTAATATGTGGCCCGGGGGCAATTCGAAATGATTCGGGCAAAAGTAAAATCACATTCGCAGCAGCGTCAAAAGCCGGAATGACCCTTGACTGTGGACACAATTCCTGTTTGTGCCGGGAGAGGCCTTTCAAAAAAAAGTCCCAAATTGGGACCTTCTAGGTTCTCCGGAGTAGGTAATAGCAGCAGTGGGCTCTTTCTGCCCTACCCCAGCTAACTCCACTTCCCTCTGGAGTCCTAGCACTTGTCTCCATCTCGTGACTACACAGGTGCTCTCTTATCATTTTCCATGCAAACAGAAAGTGGGTGGAGTAGTAACGCAGGCATAAACTGGAGTTACCATCTTGTTCCCCACGAAGGCTCGTGAACTCGGAGATTGTACACATTTAATTCTCTACACACAACACCAAGCATGACAGCTCACTCACAAACCCTGTGATGCTGGTTATGGGGTCTGCTCAGGCTTTCGGGCTTCTCAGCCTCCTCTCTCTTGCCCTGAGCCCGCTAGGGACAGTTTTGCTGGATCATCTGCAGGTTCTCGCCGTACAGAGCTAGTGTCTTAGCTGAGGCTGTTATGGCGAAATACCACAGACTGGGGGTTTCCACAACACACAGTCATGTCCCCCAGTTCTGTAGGCTAGAGTCTGAGATCGAGGTGCCAGCAGGTCAGGGTCTTCCTGGGCAGCAGATGGCCACCCTCTCGCTGTGCCCTCACACGGCAGGAGAGCAAGTCCTCTGGCCTCTTCTTTTTTTATTTTTTTTATATATATTTTTAAGATGGGATTTCACCACGATAGCCAGGCTGGTCTTGAACTCCTGACCTCAGGTGATCCACCCACCTCGGCCTCCCAAAGTGCTAGGATTACAGGCGTGAGCCACCGCGCCCGGCCTGGCCTCTTCTTATGAGAGCACTCATCCCAGCATGCGGGCCCCAGCCCCGGGATCACACCTAATCCTGATGACCTCCCAACATCCCCATGTCCAAGCCCATCACATGGGGCTAGGACTTCAACATGCAAACTTGCTGGGGAGGGGCACCAACACTGAACTCATGACAACCAGTAGAATGGACTGGAGCTGTGGGGCCTCTGTGTAGTCCTCAGCCACGTGTGGCTTTTGGGCACTTTGAATGTAGCCAGTCCAAACTGAGGTGTGCTGTCGGGTGGAAGGGGAACACTGCATTTCAGAGTCTTCACAGGAAAATAAATGTAATGTACCTTATAAGTGATTCATTAATATTTTGGATATACGAGGTCAAAGCATAATATTAAAGTAAATTTCATCCTTCTTTTACTTTTAAAAAATGTTTCCGTGAGATAATTTCAACTCACACATGTGGCTGGTGATGCATTTCTTTTTTAACAAATGGGTATGTTTAAGGCGGGCACATGGTTTTTAACATTTATGACCTGCTGTTTTGATATCCATGGACATGGTGATTACAACAGTCAGGCGAATTCTCATATCCATCACCTCATGTCTTCTTCCTCCTCCTCCTCCTCCTCCAGCTCTTCCTCCTCCAGCACCCCCTCCCCCTCCTCTTCCTCCTCCAGCGCCCCCTCCCCCTCCTCTTCCTCCTGCAGCTTCTCCTCCTCCTCCCCCTCCTCTTCCTCCTCCAGCTCCCCCTACTCCCCCTCCTCTTCTTCCTCTAGCTTCTCCTTCTCCTCCCTGTCCTCCTCCTCACCCTCCAGCTCCTCCTTCTCCAGTTCCCCCTCCTCCCCCTCCTCTTCCTCCTGCAGCTTGTCCTCCTCCTCCCCCTCCTCCTCCTCTGTTTTGGTGGTAAGAGAGTCTAAAGCCTCCTCTCTTGGTGGATTCCTGGCGTGCGGCGCAGTGCTATGAACTGGGTCCTCCTGCGAGCCGAGCCTCTGGACTGCTTCCTCTCACTTTACTGCCACTCTCTCCCCTTGACCTGCATCTCCCCATTTCTCTGGGGTCTCCCCGGCCCTGGTAACCCCCATTCTGCTTTTATATAGCTCGTGATGTTTTCCACTGGACAGGGAAATAGAAGAGCCCAGGGGACGAGGCTGGGAGGAGCTGGGGTTCCTGCTTACGACCAGCTCAAGCAGGGCCGCTGTGGGCATAGGGTGCTGGGAAGGCCAAGGCAGAGCTCGCGGAGAAACGCAGCTCCGGGTTAGAAGCACCAGAGGTTACGATCCCTTTTCAGTGATGTTTGGTTTCTGGACTTTGAGTCTCTGAATGCGGTCTTAAGTAGAGAACGGGCCACAAGAAGCCACTTTTGCTTGGCTCACACACGGTACTCGTGAAGATCTTCAGCACCCGTGCAGAAACAGGAAAACACCGCTATCTCAAAGGTGAAGGCACAGTGGCACTGATGGTTAATTCAGTCCTTGCAGGCATAGAACTTTCTCAGTTCACCGATGCTTCCTGAAGATTGTGTTACGGAATAGAGGAGAGGAAGTCAAAATGAGACGCGGCCTCCTGGGTCCCACATTAGCCTGTGGAGGCCCAACTCTTGTGTGGGTCTCAGCGCTGGCTGGGGTTGGGGAGTGGAACCTCAGACCCACCACATTTTCCAGCCTGGGGGCTGTGAAAAGGGAATAGGAATCATCCTGTCTCATCCTACTCAGTCTTACGGCCCTTTGCACTCGAGCAGGTGCGAACCACTTCAGAGCAGTCTCTAGCTTGCTACTCTTCTCCATTTCTTTTCTCTCCTTTTCTTTCCCCCCAAGGGAAGATGAGAAAACTGAAGGAAAGGGCTGGGGCCAGGGAGTTCCGAATGGAAACGAGAGGGCCGGGAATGCATTCTTACAACCTGACTGCACCAGAAACCCGGTTCCAGCTCAGTGCGTCAGGCCAACATGAGGGCGCCGAGGTGCTATTTCTAGCAGATTAAGGAACCCTGCAATCAGCAACAGTTTTTCCTCAGGTGCTGGTGGAGAGCACAGGGGTGGCCTGTCTTTTCGGGGGCACAGCACGGATTGAAAGGCCTGAACCTAGGCCACGGCGGGGAGGGCAGTCAGCACAGGTGAGCTTCCAACTCTTGCAGGAACCCCAAGGAGAAGCAGCATGCCTCGCGTTCCCGGTGCAGAGACCGTGAGAAGACGCAGGCACCTTCCCGGGCCACCCTGCTGCTTGGCGGTGAGGACAGGCTGGGCGCCTCCCTCCTCTGTTTGGCAGGTGTGGTCAGCCTTGCCAGGTCATTACACTGTTTCTAAGACATTGCAACATTGTTGCTACCAAGTAATAATGAGATTGAGAAGACAGGACTGCAAGCTACCATTAGCCAGAGGCTGAATTCCTTCTCCTTGTTTATTATTTATTTTTTCAGACGGAGTCTTGCTGTCAGTTGCCTGGGCTGGAGTGCAATAAGGTTATCTTGGCCGACTGCAACCTCTGCCTCCCGGGTTCCAACAATTCTCCTGCCTCAGCCTCCTGAGTAGCTGAGATTATAGGCACCCGCCACCAGGCCAGGCTAATTTTTGTACTTTTAGTAGAGACGAGATTTCACCATGTTGGCCAGGCTGGTCTTGAACTTCTGACCTCAGGTGATCCACCTGTCTCAGCCTCCCAAAGTGTTGGGATTACAGGAGTGAGCCACCTCGCCCAGCCTGGTTCCTTCTAAATGACGGGAGAGTGAGAAGCCTGTGGGCCATGGAGCTCTGGGCAGCTTCCAGAATGCAAGGCTTGAGAGATGGATCTCCATCAGCGTTGAGTGGGTGGGAGGAGCCACAGGGAATGGCACAGACAAGGTCCAGGGAGCAGGGCGAGGCACAGGTGTGTCTGAGATCTGTTCAAGTGCTAGAGTCATGGGGGGTGGGGCTGGAAAGTGAGGAACCGGGAACTTAGTGTGGCGGGAGAGAGTTTCGTAAGCAGTCGGGAGGGAGCCAGCAAAGGTTTCAGAAGGATGGTGACTAGCAATGGACCAGGCGCCTTCCGCACTCCAGTCAGGAAGTGCAGACTGGGGGATCCAGGGATGCCCCACTAAGCCCTCAGCCTCCGAGGAGGGTGGAGCTGGAGAGAAGGGATGCCTCTCCAGGTGGCACAGCCAGGGAGGTGCTGTGGGTCCCACACTCCGTTCAGCTCCACACCAGGGGCCACTAGCCCTGCATGGCTCTTTCAATTTGAATTAATTAAATTGAAAATGAAATTGTCAGTTTCTCAGGGGCCCTGGCCACCTTCATATGTTCCACTGCTACGTGTACCCGTGACTGCTGTCGGGACGTACCAGGCCTAGGACCTTCCCACCACTGCCGAAAGTTGCACTGCTTCTCCTATGGCTGCTTCTGCGATGTGGCCTTGAAGGAAACCCGCGCTCCAGGGTGGCTGGGCACTGCCTGCCCCAAGACCCCCTCCAGATTCTCCCTGGTGGCTGCCTGGGCCTCAGCCATGGCCTTCGAGCAGCTTCCAGCACCCGGAAGGCTCTGCCCTGGGTCCGAGGCCGTTCCGCGGTTGCTGCCTGCTTCCTCTCCCTCCGCTCCCTGCTCCTTGCTTGTGCCCTTGGCAATGCCCCACCCCAGTTCCTGCCCCAGAGACGCTGGCCAGAAATCGCTGAGTCTTGCAGCGGGAGGAAGTGGGCCCAGACTGACGCGGTGGCACCACTTGGGCCTGGAACGTCCCGCCCCTTGGCCCGGGGCCCGCTTGGGAAACAGGTGAGGTTCGTTGGAAAGGTGAGCTTTTGGAATTGTCTAATGGCAAGCTGTGACAGTTGCGTGTGCCCTGGAGCTCATCCCACCTTGGAAACCTCCGGAATGTCTGTCTCTGCCGTCCTCGGTGAGCGGCCCCAGTAGTGGCGATGTTTCAAGCTTTTGGAATATTGCTTTGGGGAAATAAAATGGGTCCTGCTCACTTGGCTGTGCCAAGTCATTTGTTTGTCTTATTCTTTTTGCTCAGTAGGTGGCATTTTTGTTCATTGATTTTATTCGTATCTGCCTGTGTTCATCCACTATGACATATTAATCATGCAAATGAGGATATTATTAATGAAGGAAGAATTAATTCTGCCACTGCATCTGGGTCTGCTGTGACAGCTCAGTTAACACCCTAATTCTCTGATGCCATTGGCAACTTCTCCAGGGCTGCTGCAGATTAATACATTAATGTTCAGGGTAAAGGTTAGGGACTGAAGCCCAGAGAGACTTTCCTCTCCAGGGTTGGTGTTGCAAGCACATATTTACTTGAAAGTGCACATTTTTGAGACAGTTTATTGCAAAACCCCGTCCTCCTTCCCACTGTGTTAACAGTTTGTAGGAGGGCGTTTGCTCTGTCTCTCAGTGTCTTCTAGAGTGAAGCCCACTGCGTCCATGCAAGCTCCCCCACCAACTCGGACTCCTGCCACTTCCAAGGTTCCGGCTTCTTGTTTCCCAGATGCTATTTGCAGACAATGCAGTGACCCATTCGTCCTCAGCAAGTGCTCCTTCTCAGGACTCTGCTCTGGAACATGAGCTAGGGCTGCAATGAGTTTATCTCCATGATACAGAGCCCTGCAGATAATTGAAATGAGCTCTCCACATCGTGTTCGCCATTGTCCTCTGGTGAACCCTGATTTCCGCCCCGAACCCTGAGCTGAGCCGAGGTCTGCTCACTCCCATCTGCTTTCGCTCCTATGCTCCGGTGAGCCAGGTCCACAAACACAATGTTTTTTTGGAACTTGGAAAACCTTGCCCTGTGCACCGCGGGAACACCCCCTGGGAGAGATTGTGCCATTCTGGAGACTTCCTAGGTCACACCACCTCTGTCACAGGACTTGGCTGAACCTGAGAAGCGAGTGGGCAGCCCAGCTCTCCCAGCAGTGAATGTAGGACACTGGGTGCCCCTCAGGGAGGGAACCAGGAGGGCATCCGGCCACCAGAGACCTTGGACTTGCAGGCTATGTTCATCCTGGGTTGACTGTGGATCAGAACCTGTCCAGGGATTGCGATTTACCTCTGCCCCACCCTGAGGCCACAGAAGGGAGAGGCACAAGGCCAGCACTGAGAGTTTGCTAAGCCACCTGCCTTCTGGAGCCTCTTCACCCTTCCTTTGTTTGTTTTGTTTTTGTTTTGAGATGGAGTCTCGCTTTGTCACTCAGGCTGGAGGGCAGTGGCGTGATCTCAGCTCACTGCAACCTCTGCCTCCCGGGTTCAAGCGATTCTCTGCCTCAGCCTCCTGAGTAGCTGGGACTATAGGCACATGCCAGCATGCCCAGCTAGTTTTTGTATTTTTAGTAGAAATGAGGTTTCACCATGTTGGCTAGGCTGGTCTTGAACTCCTGACCTCAAGCGATCCACCCACCTTAGCGTCCGAAAACACTGGGATTACAGGTGTGAGCTGCCGCACCTGGTGTCTTCACCCTCCTGTTGATATTTTCGTGAGTTCTATTGCTGAGATGTCCTGAACCTGGGTCCCCACCTTGTGACCTCCCTCCTGTATAGAATCTCCTAATTCTTTCTTTCCCACTGGCATCCCATCCCTTCCCTCCCATGCCTATTTATCCTGTGCCACCTGTCTTCAGGTGCCCTGGGGCAGGTGGTAGAGAGAGACAGATTATAAGCAAGAGAACTGACCCCAGACAGGGAGAGGGAGAGATAGTGGGAACTTGTTGTGGAAGCTGCAAAGCACCACAGACCAGCAAGTTAAACAACAGAAAGGGCGCCCCGCAGTTCTGGAGGCTGGAAGTCTGAGACCAGGTCAAGATCCATAGTGCTGGCTCCCTGGGAGGCGGTGAGGGGGAACTGACCCCAGGCCTCTCTCCCTGGCAGGCTGCTGGGCATCTTTGGCCCCTTGGCTCAGTGATGGCCTTTTTTCTGTGTCTTGTTCTTGGTCTTCCCTCCATATGCACCCCTTTCTCTCCATGTGGTATTTTTTTCATAAGGACCAGTCAGATTAGGGGATGCATTCCTCCAGGATGACCTCTTCTTAGCTAATTAGTCCTGCAATGGCCCTATTTCCAAATAAGGTCACCTCCCGAGGTGCTGGAGGTCAGGGCTTCAGCATAGTTATGCAGACAGGAGGAGACACAATTCAGCCCCAAACAGGGCAAAGGCAGAAGACGGGGAGAGATCCTGGTGCCAGGAGCTCTCAGGCTCTGAAAGCCCTGCTTCCCCCACCTGTTAGGGGCTCCTTCCATTGTGGGGCTGCGACTGTCATGGCAGCCCCTCCTGCTGGAGGAAACTGTACTTAAAGGGTCTGCACATCTCTGACTCAGGACACCTCCCTGCTGCATTGTTGTTTGTTTTTTCAGATGAAGTCTTGCTGTGTTACCCAGCCTGGAGGGCAGTGGCACAATCTTGGCTCACGGCAACCTCTGCTTCCTGGGTTCAAGTGATCCTCCTACCTCAGCCTCTCGAGTAGCTGGGATTGCAGGTGCCCACCACCATGCCAGGCTAATGTTTGTATTTTTAGTAGAAACAGGGTTTTCTGTTGGCCAGGCTGGTCTCAAACTCCTGACCTCAGGTGATCTGCCCACCTTGGCCTCCCAAAGTGCTGGCATGACAGGCATGAGCCACTGTGCCCAGCCACCTCCCTGCTGCACTTCTAAGGAGTTGTGAGGCTGGGTAGGGGTGGTCCCGGCCGTTACCCCTTCCCGGAGGGTTTTGAGAAACATAGGAGACCCTGAAAGACACAGGCCATCTCTGTACAATGGAAAGAAACCATGCCACAGCCATCTTACCTGTTACCTGGGAAAGGTAACAGTGAGTGTTCTTTCTTGGGTTTAAGTAGAAGAAATCCAACCCAATTCATGTTGGTAGCAGGGGAAATTTACTGGAAAATTGATGTAACTCCAGGGAAGGCAGGGACACAGCTGCCTTCAGAAACAGCAAGGTCTCTCTTCCCCTCCCTGTCCTCACTGTCACCAGAGGTGGATGAGGGAATCCTCAAGGAATCTTTAGTCAAAGGGTTGAGTTGCTGCTGTGTTCTTTAGGATAGAGACTGGAACTACAAGGAATTATCCCCTGGGTGTTAAAACAACAGCCCGACATTATTGCGCCCGTCCCGAGTGGAGGGTCCTCTCCCGTGTTTCCTCACATCCTCCTCAGCACCCAGGAGACACTGAACCATGGGGCTCCTGGAGCGTTTTACTCACCGACTTTCGGGTTACGGCTGGGACATTTCCGTCGCTCTGGATGCGGAAGAAAAAGGTGTCGCTGGGGAATCAGAGGTGACTTGGCCACTTCTGGCTGAGGGGATTAGGGCAAAATGCATCCCCTTAGACCTCTGCAGAGTCAAGCTTGAAGGTTTTGCAGGATTTCCGTGCAGATTAAAACCATGTAACACCTGTTATGGGCTGAATCACATCTCCTCAAATCCATGTGTTGAAGTCCTAATCCCCAGGAACTCAGAACGTATCTGGAGATAGGTCTTTTAGGGGTGACTGAGTTAAGTTGGGATCATACGGGTGGACCTTAGTGCAACATGAGAAGAGCAGGTTAGACATGGACACACGCAGTGGAAGACCCTGTGAGGACACAGGAGAGGATGTCATCGACCAGCCAGAGAAGGAAGGGACGTGGTTTGGCTGTGTCCCACCCAAATCTCACCTCTAATTGTAACAATCCCACATGTCAAGGGTGGGGCCAGGTGGGGATAATTGGATCACAGCAGCAGCTTCACCCATACTGCTCTCATGGTAGTAAGTCTCACGAGATCTGATGGTTTTATAAAGGGGTGTTCCCCTGCACACACTCTCTGCCTGCCGCCATGTAAGATGTGTGTTTGCCCCTCATTCACCTTCCACCATGATTGTGAGGCCTGCTCAGCCATGTGGAGCTGCGAGTCCATTAAACCTCTTTCTTTTATAAATTACCCAGTCTCAGGAATGTCTTTATTAGCAGCATGAAAACAGAGTAATTAATACAGGAGGCTTCAGAGGGAAGCAGGCTGGCTAGGCTTGATCTTGAACTTCCAGCCTCCAGAACATGAGAGAATGAATTTCTGTGTTTGAGCCCCGGTCAGTGGGACTTTGTTATGGAGACTGAGCTGATGTGTGTGGCCCCTGAAGCCCTATCCTCACCTTGTGCAGCACACAGCAGGCACGGGAGATATGCACAGTGGGTTGGCCATCCTCGAGGAGCACCGGTGCCTTGGACGTGGACACTGCGTCCCTGCTAAATCAGGTCTGTGAGAGACACAGCAGCTGGGCTCGGTGTCTCTAGCCTCATTATTTGCCACCTCTTCCAACCCTGGGCTCTGGTCAGATTCACCATCCTGGCTTAGATTCAACCATGTACCCTCAGAGAAGCTGCTCATGCACAAGGCCACCAAAGCCAGGATAGGTGCCCTCGGGACGCACGTTCTCACTGTGTCTGCAGTTCTGAGGCCTCACTGTGTGTTTCTTTTCTTTTCCAGTCTGTCTTCCCACAATGTAAGAAGCTGCCTGAAGGCTGTACCTTTCCCGACTGGAGGGTCCTGTCCTGGAGGGTCCCCCCACAAAGAGAGCCCCTGGCAGGTAAGAAAGGCTGGGACATGCTTACAGCTGGACACAGAGCCCTGCTGGCACCAGGCATCCAGGCTTTAGCTGAGGAGGTGTAGGGCCCTGGACTGCCAGTCACTTCTCTGAGCCTCCGATGCCTTCATCTAGAAACAGGGAGTTCTTGAGGAGCTCTGTGAGGCCCCATGGGACAGAGACATTGATGTCATGACGCAGCACATGCTGCTGAGCTCCAAGGGTGAGCAGGTGAGTAGCACCTGGGCCAGCCTGCGGGAGAGCCCCGGCATGGGGCTGTCCCAACGTAGCCCTGAGGACAGGGAGCCGCTGAGGAGATGGAGAGAAAGGGCCCCCGGCCGGAAGCCTCGCCCCAGATTGGAGCTGGGCCTGGGGAGATGTCCTTAGCCCCTCAGCCCCTCACTGGGTGGCTCAGGAACCCATCACTCATCTTTGATTTCTGAGCAATTTACAGAGAATTGCCAATGGTTTTCTGAATCATGGGAAATAGAGAATGCTTTTTTATTTTCCTGTTTCTAACATCTCAAAAGAAATTTACAGATGCCTCGCCCAAGTCAATTCCATGTAATCAAGAATTTCATGACTGTGACTCAGCATTTAAATCTCCTAAAGGCAGATATTTAATGCAAAGACAGAGAGTTACTGAACTCTGATTTTGCCATAGTTTCCATACAGGTTAAACAGAAAAGAAGTGGTGCATTGGGAGGGAAAGCTTTGAAATAACCTGGCTCTTTCTTCTCCCAGTTTCCCTCATTCCTGGAGACCTACCTCCTCTGGAGTCGGGAAACGTTCCCGGTTTCATAGCCACATGGGCAGTGGGTAAGTGGACAGGGAGAAGGGTTCCGATGGGCTGGATCCTCAAGGGGCTGGGCTGTAGATGCGTCCTGGTAGGTCCAGGGTCCCTGCATCCTCAGTGCCTTTTAAGAAGCACTCAACTTGCTTGGACAATTAGCAATTTGGAGCATGTGAAGCTAGGAGTTCAGAGATGGGATGCATTTCGAAGTGGGCTCATCAGGAGGGCTGACCCCCATCA
Source organism: Alouatta palliata (assembly GCA_004027835.1). NCBI lineage: Eukaryota > Metazoa > Chordata > Mammalia > Primates > Atelidae > Alouatta > Alouatta palliata. The sequence continues at coordinate 22,339 of PVKV010022889.1, read as the reverse complement.
TCTCCTCTTGAGGACCTGGGCCTGCCTGTCCCCCACTCTGTCCACAGCCTCAGCCTCCCCACAGCCGGCTCCCTCTGCCTGAGAAAATGACTCAGGTTTCCTTGGCTCAAAAGGGATCTTCTTCTAGGATAATGCCATGTGCACAGGGGTCTAAAACTGGAATCTCCAACCAATCATTGGTGACAAAGAAGGCACCTCCACACTGACTGAGAGTAGACTCAGGCCTTGAACTGCTCAGTCTCCTAAATGTCATTGCTAGTAAAGGAGAGGGCAGGGAAGGAGGGGACGGCCACTGAGCTTTCAGCCGTGGTGTGCACTGGAGTCTAGGGCTGCTGCGGCCACCACAAGCATCTCCTCCTGCATTCGGAAGGAGCCTTGCCTGGGTTTAGCAGTGCGATCAGTTCTGTGGGTGTGCTGGGCCTTTCTGTACACAGTGGGCATTTGAAGGATGTCAGAAAGGTGGTTTTGCACAGAAGTGAGGCACTCCCTGAGAAGACCCAGCAATTACAGGGGAGGAAACTGAGGCAAAGTTCATGGCCAGGATGTGGGGCTGAGGAGCCAGGGAGCTCTGGAAGAAGGTGCTGCATTGCATTGCTCCCGCACACTGGTGAGGCCTTGGATACTTGGGTCACACTTGTATTAGTGGAGGTGCATTTTCTATTCTGCCCCACCCAGGTATGAGAGTGGGGACTCCTCTTCACACACACTACGTTTCCTTCTGTGTCTGGGCCCCACCCTTCCTCTGGGCTGGGGCAGGGGTGGGGTGGAGCCCTGAGGCAGCTGCTTGGGCAGACAGAACCCAGCCCCTGACCCACCTGCCCACTCAGTTTTTCCAGCTGGCCTCTCTTGGAGCCTGACAGGAGCCTCTACTGCTAATGGGATCCTGATACCTGTTACGGACTGAATGTGTCCTTCCGAATTCTGATGTTGAAACCTTAATCCCGAGGTGATGGTGCTAGGAGGTGGGGCCTTTGGGAAGGGATTGGGTCAAGATGGTGGAGCCCTCAGGAATGGGATTAATGCCCTTATAAAAGAGGCGTGGAGAGCTCCATCGTGCTCCTGCTACTGAAGGACAAGTAGGAAGCCCAGTGTCCGCCAGCTTGGAGGAGGTCCTCCCAGAGCTGAGCAGGTTGGCACCCTGAGTTCAGGCTTCAGCCTCCAGAACTGCAATAAATCAATGTGTCGTTTAGAAACTACACAGTCAATGGTATTTTGCAACAGCAGCCTGAATAGGCTAAGTTGGTCTCCTAGGAATGCAAGATTCAGAAGGAGATTGGGTAGTTGGGGAAAATGCCCTGAGGTGCACAGAGGCCAGCAGGGCCAGGGCAGCAAGCCAGCGCCCCACTTCTCACTGCCTGGAACTCATCCCTCCGGCTGCAGGCACAGGGTCTGGCCTTGAGGACGTGGGCTGTGCCATGTGAGGATTGGGAGAATGTGTTCGGTGCTGGTGACGCCAGGCAGAGGCCGAACATCCTAGGACCTTGCAGGGTCACGAGGCCTTCCAGGGCTGAGCTGGAATGTGAGGAGAATCTGCTTTTAGGGGGTTGTTCCCAGGAACGTGGCATCTGCAGGTACTCCATTCGCTCACCCTCTTCTGGCCTATTCCCCACTTCCTGCCTCTGTCCAGCCAGCAGCTTGAGTGGATGGACTTAGTGTGTGCCAGCTGAAGTGGGATGACACAAAACCCCGCTGCACATTAATGAAAGCTGCAGGCCTTATCTATCAGAGGCCGAGGGAGCCTCAGCTTCTCAGGGGAGCCCAGGAAACCCTGGGGACCTCTATCGCACCCTGAGATCTGCCCCTCAGTCCCCTCTGCTGGGTCATCGCAGGAGCTAGATGGCGTGTCCTGCTATGACGTAGCTCAACATGGACTGGCATTTTCTGGACCCTGAGGAGTGAAAGAGCTCCCCGGGGGGCAGAGTGCCGCGATCACACACCAAGTCCTCGCTAAGTGCGCCTGCCAGTCTCAGGCTGTCAGCGGAGATGCAATGTCCTGGGAGGAGGGACGTCATTTTCCATCTTGAGCTGCAGAAGAGAAAGAGGCAGAGAGAAGGCTGAGGGCCATGGCCATGGGGACTCCAGGGCTCTTGCCTGCAATTGACTGAGGCCCTGACAGGGGAGAAAAACCAGCACATGTAAGATGTCGCAGAGCCCTGATCCGGAAGAGCGTGATATTGTATTTATTTACTTACTTTTGCCCTGGAGGCCCTTGTGTTCTTCTCTGCCTGCTTCTTGTTAAAATTCTTGATGGAACTTGCACTGACACATCATGGGTAAGAATGGTTAACGGGCATCCACCTCAGCAGCTGGCCCTGTTCTTCACTAAGTACCTGGAAGAGGCTGTGCTTCCCTTCCAGATCTGAGGCCTCAGGTGGGGCTCCATCTCGGCATCATCTTACAGCACAACATGGGGTGAGTGGGGCCGGGGCCAGGTGGATAGGAGAGCTCCACAGAGAGAGGGGGGCTCCAGGTTGCTGGAGGCTTCTCTTACTTTTCATCAATCATCCTGGTGCTGCAAAAACAAAAGCAACTCACAAGACTCTGGCTCCAAAGAAAAGGAGGGTGCAGGGCTCCTCATCCTCGCAGGAGTGGGACGCCCGAGCCCAACAGCTGAATGAGAAGCTACGACACTGATGGCTCCACGGTGACCAGGGCTGCCAGTCACCAAAGCGGGCCTGAACTCAGGGACGGGTGCCCAGCCACAGACACACCCTCTGTCCACTTCATTTCAGAGTCTAAAGTCACACCCGAGACGTGTCGAAGTGCATGGTAATTAGAAGTGAACAAGAGGCAGATGTAGACTACTGGTTAGAGACCGAGTAATCCCAGGTGTGACATGGTAGCAGTGGAAGTGAGGGGCATGCCACGTTCAAGGTACAGTGCGGTGCTCCTCTTGGGTTCTTTGCTTCTGTCTTGCCTGGGAGGCACAAGGCATTGTAACTCCATTTCACAGAGGAGAACCTGAGGCACGGTGTGGAGAGAACTCAACCAACATCACGCTGTTGGTCATAGGCGACGGAGCTGGGAGCGGAGTCTGGGCCCTGAGCCATCCACCACACAGGTCCGGTGTGCTCACAGACAGTGCTGCCCGTGCTTCATAGGTTTTACACGGCACTGAAGATTCTGGGGCATGAAGTACCTGTGTCTGTGCGTCCATCTTTGAGCAAGAGTCAACATGTAACTGGGGATATTTGAACAAGATGCCAACAGGTCCACCATGTTCCTAAGTCAATTAAGAAATAAAACCAAAGATGTCCCTGGGACAGCACTGCCTATGGAATCAAGGTGATCTTCCCTAGGGTGGCACAAATCCCTTAGGTCTCTCCCTGGGGTGGTATAAGTCCCAGCGTGATGTTGGTTGAGTTCTCTCCACACCAAGCTTTAGGTTCTCTGTGAAATGGGGTTACAGTGCCTTGCGGCTCCCAGGCAAGATGGAAGGAAAGAACCCAAGAGGAGCATTGCACAATGCCTTGAACGTGGCGTGCCAGTCATGCTAAGCTTCCACACATTTTACGTATGGAGTACACATCTTATTCTTCCTCATTCTTCCTGTCTCAGCTTAGCCTTCCATCTGCCTGCAGCACCTGGTCACTCCTCCACTTGCTAAAGAGCTCATGTTCTTCTTGACCCAGGTCCAGTACCATCGTTTCTATGCACCTCCGACTGCCAGGCCCCCGTGTTCCTACGCCCTGTGGAAGGGTGTCCCGCAATCACACTCCCTCCACACTCTCTTGTCTCCTCCGAGGCTTCAATGCCATCTTCCACAGCTTCTGCAGTCTACAAGCCTGGAACTCCGCACCTAACTGTGTCACTAGCGGTGTGTCTCCACTTGAGATCCCACAGGCCTCTTCAACTGCACAAAACAAAAGCTCAGCTTTCCCAAGGTTCTCACATCCAAGTAAGAGGCACTGCGTTTTGCCCAGTTGCACAGGCAGCACCTGAAGAGCATCTTTTATTCTTCAGGGTCCCCCATGCTGCATATCCAAACCATGCAGCAGGACTGTCTCTTTCTCCAAAACATACCTGGATGGGGCCCCTCCTTGCTGCTCTAAGCCCCTGGACATCAATCTCACCTGGAGGGTGCAAACGGCCTCCCGTAGGCTCCCCTCCACAGCCGCTCCCTGCCCTCTATTCTGTGTGGAGCAGCCAGGGTGAGCTTTGAAACACAAATCAGGGCCTGACACTTCCCTGCCCTAATCCCCAAGCTCTCTCTTGGCCTCCAGCTTCCCCAGCACAAATCCCAAAGCCTCAGCCTGGTGACAGGCCCGCACTGCGCAGCCCCACCAGCTCCCAGCCGGCTGCATCTCTTCCTGCTCCCCAAATGTGACAAGGTTAGATCGACTGTGTATGTGGGTTTCCCTCTGCCTAGAACCCTCATTCCCTGCCATTAAAAATGGCTTTCTTCACATCATTTAGTCCCAGCTCCAAAGCCATTTCCTCAGTGTGGATCTCCCACCCTCCCACCCACTCACCTTGCCTTAGTTTTTTCTTTGACACCACTTATTACCACCTGCAATGGAATGAAATTATTTACTGAATCTTATTTTACATTGTCATACTTTCTTCAGGTCAAAAACTCAAAACTACAAAAGCAACGACTTTGCCTTCAGTATTATTCAACACCCAGGCAATCAGAACAGAGAAGCCTTTGATAAACTCGTGCAGAAACAAGAAAGGCTGTTTCCCTCGTCACACCATTAGTGCCTGAAATCAGGAAGCTGCCTATGAGAGTCTCTGTTGCTGGCATACGCTTGGTGCTCAACACATGCTCGTTAAATACATGAACAGATACCTAAATGGCATCATTAACTTTTTTCCCTTTTCACTGAGTGAGATGGTTTAGCTGTGTCCCCACCCAAATCTCATCTTGAACTGTAATTCCCAGGATCCCCACACATGGTGGGAAGGACGCAGTGGAAGGTAATTGAATCACGGGACAGTTGCCCTCATGCTGTTTGTTCTCATGATAGTGAGTGAGTTCTCACGAGATCTGACGGTTTTGTAAGGGGCATTCCCCCCATTCACTCTGCACTTCTCCTTGCTGCCACCATGTGAACAAGGATGTGTTTACTTCCCCTTCGTCATAATTGTAAGTTTTCTGAGGCCTCCCTAGCCCTGCAGAACTGTGAATCAATTAAGCCTCTTTCCTTTATAAATCACCCATTCTCAGGTATTTCTTCTTTCTTGCAGCGTGAGAGCAAACTAATACATGAAGGTTTTCAAAAGAGCTCTACTCACAGATCTTTTAAGTTCCATTCTTTTCCTTTGGCTTCATAAATGAGTGTGCTTTCTTAAGGTTTATTATCAAGAGTGGCTTTCAAGTTTTAGGAGCATATTAAGTCTCTGAAGCCTTGTAAATTTCTTTCAAGTCACATGAAAAAGACCTTTACTTCCAAGGAGACACCTGGCCATTCCAGGGCCTTTGAATATGCAGGCTCATCCTGCACTTTCAGAGTGAGTGAGATAATGACGCTCACCCCCTCGTTTCTTCTGAATGTCCAAAGCTTAAATGGACCGATGAGGCCCTCCCTCTCAAGCCTCTTTCTAGGGGAAAATGAGCCCACATGATGGAGATGGCCAGAGGACATCATGAGCTTATCCAGCCCTGCAAAGGCAACGGGCTGGGGATGTTCTCTCTCTAAGACCAGAGATGCTTTTGGGGATGATAAGCTGATGCAGGCAGGGGTGGCACTCTACACACAGGGCAGAGCAGTACTGGCCCCCGGGATGGGCGAGAGGAGGGAGCATCCAGGAGCTGGGCCTGCAGGGGGAGGAACCGGGAGGCCTTGGGCCCTGCTGAGGGTTTGGACTTGATCCTGAGGCCATGAGGGGCTACAGGAGGGCTTTAAACAGAAAATAATTATATGGTAAGATGTAAATGTCAGAAAGTTATAGATGGCTGGGGACAACTACACAGATGGCAACAGACAAGCCTCTGGGAAGCTCTTGGGTGATCTGGGTGAGGAGGGGTGGGTGCTGTGCCGGGGATGGGGAAGGACAGCAGCCACTGGGTGGAGATGCGGGACTGGGACTGGCTGGTGACAGTGAGTCAGGATGGCCCACCCCTGTCGTGGCCACCAGGAGCACAGGGGTGCCGTCCGGGAGTGAGACGCGCGGACAACGGGCACATCTGGAGGGGGAGATGAGTGCAGTTTTTTTTTTTTTTTTTTTTTTTTTGAGGTGGAGTTTTGCTCTTGTTGCCCAGGCTGGAGTGCAGTGGCACAATCTTGGCTCACTACAACCTCCGCCTCCCAGGTTCAAGTGATTCTCCTGCCTCAGCCTCCTGAGTAGCTGGGATTACAGGCATGTACCACCATGCCCAGCTAATTTTGTATTTTTAGTAGAGACAGGATTTCTCCATGTTGGACAGGCTGCTTTCAAACTCCTGACCTCAAGTGATCCACCCGCCTCAGCCTCCCAAAGTGCTGGGATTACAGGCGTCAGCCACCGCGCCCGGCCCATAACCAATTTTTTTTTTCAGCTTTGTTTTTTAAAAAATTTTGCTAAAATACGCATAAGAAAATTTACCATCTGCACCATTTTTAGCTATGCAATTGAGTATACTCGCCTTGTTCTACGCCAGCTCTCTAGGGCTTTCCCATCGTGAAAGTAAGCTGTCCTCCTTAAACACGAACTCCCCATTCCCCTCTGCAGCCTTGACACCCACCCTTCTACTTCCCATCTCCACGGGTTTACTGTTTCAGGTAAACTGTTTACCGTTCCATACGGTTCCACGATCACACAGTGCTTGTCCTGTGGCTGGCCTCCTCTGCTCGGCGCAGTAACTCCACGCCTCTTCCATGTCGTACCAGGTGTCTGAATTTCCTTCCCTTCCATGTGGGTAGGTCACACTGTGTTGATCCCCTCATTGGCTGACGGACCCCTGGGCTTCATCCAGCCTTGGCTGTGTGGACGGTGCTGCCGCGCCGTGGTTGTGCAAGCTCCTCGAGTCCCCGCTTTCAGTCCTTTGGGGGACAGACCCAGAAGTGGAACTACGGGGATCATGGGGCACTTCTAGTTCTGAGTTTCGTAGGAACCACCACGCTGAGCCGAGTTTCTGGCATGTGAAACTGAGGTCTCTGTGGATGGCATGCGTGAGTGTGGAGCTGGGAGACTGGCATGAGCAGGAGGAATGGTGGCAAGGCCTGGGCGATGTCACTGTTTATGGGGAGACCCCCGTTGGCCCTGCCCTAGGCCCTTTCTGCCCTCATCTGTCTCATGGACTCTTGGCCTTCCGAGTTAGCCCAGACACCACCAAGATGATCTGGTCTTGGGAGCGCCGGGCACAGCACAGAGCGAGTGCCGCAGTCCCCAGGTGCTGGCTGCTTCCGCCCTGGGCTCAATCCTGCTGCTATGGATTTGGGACACGTCCAGCACCCAGTGATGCTACTGAAGAGTCCCAGGAGCGGGCCTTGGACCAAGGATGGTGAGAAGCTCTCCTCCCTTTGTCCTCCTGAAGGGCCACTTTGGGACTCAGCAGCTCATGAGGGCTCTCAGCCCCGTGAGAGGGCACAGCCAGCTGCATGTGGAGCCCTCAGTGGCCGGCTGGGGACCCAACAACTCTGTGTGTCTGCTCAGCCTCCTGGCCTTCCCCACCCCTCCCTGGGACTGCACTCCCCAATGGGCAGCAGAGAAGCCTGGGCAAAGGCTCTGCTTTCAGGGAATCCGGGAGGACAGAGCCAGGAATGCAGGTGGTGAAACAGGACGAGAAGCCGGAGAGACTCGGTCACAGAGGAGGCCGCCCTTGGGGAGGGCGCCTGTCCGTCTCATGCCACTGAGAAAGCACATTAGAGAGGCACCCAGCAGCACCCTGGCTCCCTTGGGGGGAAGATTTTAAGGGACAGGAAACCAGGGACAAGAAGATGCTGCGCCTCAGGGGGTAATTTCTGGAGGATTGGCTGCCTGCGCTGGGAGGGAGTCACAGGGCCATGTTCAGGGGGATGCATTTCTAGGTTAGAATTTCTTCTTTTCTTTTTAAGATTAGAGTCTTGAGAATATTTCTCTTCTTATTAAAAATAATAAATTGAAAGCGAGAGGCTGGAGTTAAAAGAGAATCACTGGACCAAGGCCTTGGAGGAAGTGAGACAGGACCCAGCACATAGGACGGGGTAGCCCGGGCCACTGAGGGGTAAGGGGCACAGATGGGGTGGGGTGAAGGGGGGTGTGTGACTGACAGAGACAGGAAGAGACAAAGAAACACAGAGGCAGAGGCAGAGAGAGAGAAACAGACACAGAGACAGAGAGGAACAGAGAGGGGCAGAGATGGACAGAGACAGAGAGACAGAGGTAGACACAGAGACAGAAAGGGAGCAGCATAAGAAGGCTGAACGTGGGCTTCGCTCTGGCTTTCTCATTAGCTCTGTGCGCGGTGGGAAGCCCTGTAGCTCCGGCTGAAGAGGGCGGAGGCCCGGCAGCCTGCAGTGGGAGGGGAGATGGGCTCTCTGAGGATGCTGATAGCACTGCTGGGCGCCGTGAGCCCTGGGCTGGAGCGGGGAGGGCAGCGATGCCCACCTGACTGCAGCTTTCTCTAGGAGTTCTGGGGACACCAGGGTAAGGTGGTGGCAGGTGGGCAGGTGCAGGAACGGACCTGTGTGGCTTGGAGGTGTGCACAGGGCGGGTGCAGGACAGCCCTTGGAGCTGGGCAGGGGACTCTGGGAGGGGCTGGAGAGGAAGTGAGGCTGGAGCGGGCTGAGGGGGTGCTGGGGGCCTTGCTGGGCCTAGAAGCACGGGGTGAAGTTAGCACTGATGGCTTCAGTGGCGGGGTCGTTTGAGGTGGTGACGAGCCTGGGGTCACTGCAGGAGCCATGCTTGCAGGAGTACTTGGTGACGCTGGGCCCAGAGGTGATGGAGTGCAGTCACTTTGCGTCCTTCAGACGCTTGCATGGTGGCCTGGCATTCTCCAGGCACAGCATGATGGTGGACATGACCACTGGCATGAGCAGTGCCCGCTGGCAGTGGACAAGGAGCCTCATCTCAGTGCCCAGTGCGTTCATCATCACTGCTGGGCTACCTTGCACAGCTGTTGAGAGAGACAGTGGGTACATTTGCAAAAGGCGTTGAGTTTATGAAGTGCCTTCATCACCAGTGACTGAGCGTATTTAACAGATGCCTCATGCACTGCTGATGAATGGAATCATGGAGAAAAGGAAATCTGGGAACCATCCCCATTGGGTCTCTCTCCACCACCACCCCAGTATCTCCCTGCTCTCCCAGCAGCATCCTGATTTTCTGTTCTGTTCCCCAGCCTCAGCTGACAGAGGAGGGAACAGGCAAGGTGTGTTTGTCAGAATCAGTTATGACAGCAAGCAAGAGGAATTCCAACAAACAGCAGTGTGGAAAGGATAGAAGACCTCTCTGTCGGAGTTGGGAGGCCCGGAAACACCGGACGCTTGGCTGAAATGTGCCCCTGGGGCAGGGAACTGGGTTCCTCCTTAGCCTTCTGTTCCACCACGCTTGGCTTCCATTCCCAAGGTTGCCTCATAGCCCAGGAGAGCTGCCAGAGTGCCGGCTATTGCATTCCTCTTGTAGCCAGCAGGGAGGAAGGAGGGCAAGAAAGATTATGCCCTTTCCTTTTGGAGTGCTTCCAAGAAGGCGCACAGGCCAAGCCTACTTCCATCCCATGTCCTGAACTCCGACGTGGCCACAGTTCCCTGCATGAGGGGCTGGGACCTAGAATCTCGATTCCAGATGGCCACAGAGAGAGCTCAAACCTGGTTCTTCCTACTGAGCAGGACACTGCCCCAAAGAGAGACTAAAGAGTGGCATCTTAGGATGATAAACAGTGATTCAAATTTGCTGTAGCTTCTAATTCTTTGAGGAGACAGGGTAATAATAAAAAGGAGAGTGAGGGACTTTGATCTTTGAAAGAATTGGCCTATGGGAGCCGACTGATGCATGGGAAAAGAATTTGCACTCATGGGGAAGAAGAACAGTAGCCTGATCTCCGGCCTCTGAGTTTTAATCTGCAGCTGGCAGTAAACCCTCTTCCAATGTTTATGAAGGGCACAAGTCCAGTCCCTGACCAGATCAGCCAACGCCATTCCTCCAATGACACGAAGGATTGTCTTCTGACAGCGTGGCCGGCCCCCGCGCGATCTTCCATCGAAGCTTGCTCACGTCAGCCCCAGGCTACGCTGCTGCCCCGGTTTAATCATTAACCACATCACTTTTGTCCTCTAAGGTTTCCAGGTTTTGACGCTAGCCCAAACCGCGTGTGTCAGAAGTGCCTACAAACTTGTTAAAATGTGGATTTCTAGACTTCATCTCAATAGTCATCAGAACCCCTGGACATGGGGTCTGGAATGTTGCCTTTTAAAAAACCTGCAGTAAAAGTTGAGAAGCAGTGTGCTCACGCTGTGTCGGCATGACCATAGGTCTCCATGTATTTCACAGATGAGGAAGCCAGGTCTGGGGATGAAGGGGCAGAGCAGGGACGTGGGCTAAAGTCTCCTGGCTGTCATTCTCGTGGGTTCTCCTATGGTCACCTTGCTGGAGGGTTAAGGTTCTTGCCCTGGTTCCTTGCAGTTCAGTGCCCTCCAGTGGAGCCCTGGCTCACGCCCGCACCACAGCTGCCTCCTGGGGTTGTTCTAAAAATCAAATGGGGTAACAGCCACAAAAGGGCTCCTTGTCAGAAGGCCGTTTGGCCGAGAGCACATTTGCCAAGATTACCTTCTAGGTGTTTTGAGGTGAGGCCATGTTTTTTTGCATGCTTACATTTTTATTTAAGGATCTAATTTATGACCAAGATGTAACACACTAGGCATGTGTGGACGTGTGGTGCTGCTATGTTGACTGAAGCTGCATTTCTCTGCTGAGTGAGAAGTTGAGTGCCATGGGAGGGTGGAGGCCTGTCCTGGGTCAGGCTGAATAGTGGCTGAGAGGTCATCAGGCCCACCAGACCCCTGGCATTCCCAGCCTCCTTAATGTGCTGTGAGTTCACTCAAATTATGTACAGTCCAGCACCACCCAGGGTCCACGCTGACGCAGCTGCACGTCTCCAAGGACCCAAGCAGAGCTGTCCTTTGGAAGCTCGGCTCTGGGCTGTGTCTGCACCAGAAACCGGCTCTGCTTGCCTGCCCCGCCGTAGTCCTGCAAACAGCTCAGATTTTCTTCATTACAGAAAGAGCGTAAATATCATTAGTGGGCAATTTAGTTACAGAACCTAACAGGGATGTCTTGGAGACAACTTTAGTGCTGAAGCCAATGAATGAATTTGGATCTTCTAGTGCAAAGTTCAAAGCCACTTCAAGAAAGCTTTTTGTTTGTTTTGCTTTCCCTTCTCATTTGGTGAAACGTCTGGGAAGAGTTTGGCTGGCAGGCTGAAGTAATTCTGCAAGAAAATAAGCCATGTGGGAGAGCAGCAAAGTCCTTCCTGCTGGAACTTCCTAGACAAGTCCTGTGGGTCACACAGCGGGAACTGCCTTCACTAGTCAAATCTCTTTCCACCGGACTTCTCCAGTTTCAGAATGTGTGATAATTCAGACACCAGTTTGTTGATCTGAAGTTGACTTCATCACATTCCATGATGGAAGACTGACCAAGCAAATATCTGAATTATCTACGCTTTCAAGTCCTGTAAGACCCGTTTTTAATGACAGGAACTGAAATGTTGGTTGATTAGAGGCACCGAAGCTCCAGATGTGGTGAGAGCCATGTGCGGTGCCTGGGTTTACAGCCTGGCTCTGAGCCTTTGCAGGCTTCGAGCACCCAGTCCCTGTGAGCTGCTTCCCCACCTGCCGGGGGAAAGAGCCTTCAAAGGAGGCGTTGATCGTGGACGACGCGAAGGCTCCTTAATACACGGTTGAAGATACTGCCTCTTCTCGACTCTACCATGAAGACTGAGATGTCCCTGCTTGCCTGCTCTGTGAAGGCATTCAAGAACATTGCTAACTTCTGCCATTAATAACGTTACTGCTCTTATTCTGCTGGGTCACTGTAGACTGGCCAGAAGACACAGGTCTTCAGCAAAAAAGCACTTTGATCGCACATGACCTCACATACTGTGATCAGTAAGGACAGAAATCAACAAGGAACAACTAAATGTGAAGACGGACGGAGTGAAGCCTCCTGCCTCCTTCCCCTCCCAGCTTTGCAGCAGGTCCTCCAGTGAGCAAGGGCTGTGTGAGTTTCCTTTTGCAGCTGTTATGGTAAATCACCACAAACTTAATGGCTTAAGACAACACACACTAATTACCTGACAGTTCTGTAGTTCAGAAGTCCACTGTAGATCTCACTGGGCTGCGGCCAGGTGTTAGCACACTGGATTCTGCGGGGGGGCCCCAGGGGAGCCCGTGTTTTCTTGCCTTTTCCAGCTTGGAGGGCACCCACTCCCTGGGCTCGGGGCCCTTCTGTTTTGCAGCCCCCAGCAGCGTCTTTCTGACTGTGCCTTGCAGCACAGCCCTTCCTCCTCATCAGAAGCACCTGGGATTACACTCGCCCACGGGATGATCGAGGATCGTCTCTGGTCTCAAGGCCACCGATGAGCAACTGTCATCCTCCGCCATGGAACCTGACACATTCCCATGTTCCAGGGATCCCGACATGGGTGTCTCTGGGGCCACCGCTCCCTCCACTACAGGGAGCAACCGTATGGGTTCCCACTGGTCAGGATGGTCACGTCGCATGGTTCAGCCAGAGCAGTTGCAGTGGGCGGCCAGGAGTGGAGGCCTCCGTTCCCGACTTTGAGGCTCTGGTCAGGCGTGTAATTCCTTGTTCTGGAGATGTCCCCAGTGAGTCAGCCCTCATTAAAACTAAGAAAATTCTGTGCTGTGGGGTGGATGAAACTGGTGGGTCTTTGGTCTTTGTTTAGGCCTCATCTGAGCCTATGGATTCTGTCTCAGTGATGGGGACCAGTCCAGGCTGCGGTTTCCACAAAAGAATGACTCCAACAGCAGAAATGTGGAAACGCATGGAGAGCGAGACCCCTCTGGCTTGCGTGGGGGAGCTGCTGCTTCCCAGCAGTGTCTCCTGGGCGGTCACTAGGCCACTAGCATCTGAATCCAGGGGGCTTGCTAACAAGGAAGAACTCTGCTTCCAGTCCGGTCCCTCAGATTCAGAGTCCCTGGGAGCAGGGGGCTAGGAAAGCTGCATTTTCCCCCATGATTCTTACACATGTGATAAAGCTTCAGAACTGCCCGCCAGATGGACGGCTGCTGCCAAGATGGAAACCTGGGAGGCCTGGTGAGTCCATCTCCTTCAGACAGTGCTCAGGAGAGTCTAACGCAGCACCTCGGTCCTCGGGCACTCACGCCTGAAGCTTGGATTGAGGTTCACATAAAGCCAGTATAAGAAACAGCAGTGCGTGGTGACCTGTGGAGTGTCGCCGGCAGCAGATCCTGAGCGCAGCTTTTGCGATGGAGTGGGAAACGGAATAGCTGTTCTTAGAGCCACGAAGGGGTCGAGCAGGTTCACAAAGCCCCTGCTCTGCATAATGACCTTGTAAAGTCCACATTTGCTTTCTTCTGCTCGTGAATAGGATCTTTTCTAACCTTTTCTGCCTGATTCATACATATTCTCCTGGTCAAAAGAAACCTTCCTCAGCATGATTTGTAACGGCTGCGTGGTGGACAGTCCTGTGAGAGGCCATCATTTACCTCAACAGGCCCCTTTCCTGGCCCTTTAGGTAAATCTACGTATTCTTTCTGACTGAGGCTTTTTGGCAACCACACGTGGAAGTGACTGTCTGGGCCAGGTGCAGTGGCTCACGTCTGTAATCCCAGCACGTTGGGAAGCCAAGGTGGGCGTTTGAGACCAGCCTGGCCAACATGGCAAAACCTCGTCTCTACTAAAAATGCAAAAATTAGCCAGGCGTGGTGGCGTACGCCTGTAATGCCAGCTACTTGGGAGACTGAGGCAGGAGAGTCGCTTGAACCCAGGAGGCAGAGGTTGCAGTGAGCCAAGATTATGCCACTGTACTCCAGCCTGGGTGACAGAGTGAGACTCTGTCTCAAAAAAAAAAAGAAAAAGTGACAGTCTGTAGCTGATGCAGAGTTATCTAACACGCCACACCTTCCATTTTATCATTTTAAATACATAATAAAATCCATCCACAAGTTTCTATGAGACAGCATTCAAGACTGACATGGTTTAGGTTGTGCTTCATGAGGTAAGCCAAGATAACAAGAATTTGACTGTTTTTATGAAGGTCAATGACTCTGACACCCACAAAGGATTCCTCTGTGAGTGAGAGACCAGATGGCAGCCTGTGGACAGCTGGCATTCCTCAGCATGTTGGTCAGACGACGCTCCCTCCTCCGATAATTGCAGGGTTCCCTCCGTGGGAGGAGGCGACGTGCGTGGGTCTGCTGGGAGCACGGGAGCCGGCATCGTGGAATCAGATCCGCAGGGGCAGAGAAACTTCAGGAAAGGGCCAGACAGGGAATACTGCAGGCTCTGTGACTGCAGCTCTGCTGTATAGTGCAGAAACAGACATGGTTGATACCCGAGCAAACGGCCCCGCCTGCATTCCCATGAAAATGCATTTACTGTAGCAGATGCCAAGAGGATTAGACCAGTGACACTGATGTGTGCTCTTCGGGCCTGCCGTCTGCACGGAATGAGGGTTCCCGTGGTGCTCACATCATCAGGAGTCTACTGTTTTACCTATAAAACAGGCTCTTGAGGTCAGGAGACAACATGCAACCTCACCTCCCAGTATTGTAACAAGCGCTTTTCCATCCATACGTGCAGAATTCCTCTCTGCAGGTGGGAACATTATGATAGAATACCCTCTGGGAAATACAGGAGGTGACTTCTGCCAGGAGTGATCAGGAGGACTTCTTGGAGGAGGCAGCACTTTAGCTGGTCTTGAAGGACAATGAGATTGTAATGAGAAGAGATGATCAAGAAGAAACTTCCAGCAGGAGAGAGCTGCCCTAGCAAAGATAGGAAGGCTGGAAAATGCAAGAAGCAAGACAGGAAGATAGACAGAGGACCTCTCCCTTCTGAGCCAAACTGACACTTAACCTCTAGCCATGAGAAGTCGCTCTTCTGGGTATTATAAACTATTTATTTTTAATAGAGAAACGGCCTTAGTTGAGTTCTGGCTCTGACACTTACTTAGGTAAGAAACCACGGCTTGTGCCTCAGGTCCTCACCTGTTAAATGGGCTGGATAGTAGGATCGTGCCTCTCTGCGGAGGGCTGTTAGAGGTTGGACGGCATCCCCCCAGTACTCGTCTGGTGAACCCTAACTCAGTGTGACAGGGCATGGAGACAGGGCCTGTAGGGAGGGGATGGAGGCTAAGTGAGGTCACAGGGGAGGCCCCTACCCTGTAGAATTGTGTCTTTATAAGGAGTGAAGGAGACACCATCGCTTACTTCCCTCCTGTGTGCAGAGGAATAGCCAGGTGAGGACACAGTGAGGAGGCGCCCCCGAACCAGGGAGAGCCCTCACCTCACCGGCCCTGCCGCGCTGCGATCTTGGATTCCCAGGCGTCTGCTGCTGAGCCATCCCCATCAGAGGCACTTTCCTGTGGCCTCCCGGGCAGAATGAGGCTGGGGCTCTGGAAGGAGGAATCGTACGTCTGAGGAGGTCGGAGAGTGGGGCGTGCCGTGTGTGAGCACGTGTGGGTGGTGGTTGCTGCTGTTGTTATTATCAGGAGTGGCGCATGCTGAACCTCTGGAAGCTCACCTCGTAGTTATCTTTCTTCTTCCATGTTTCCTTCTGTAGGTCGTGTCTGCCCTTAGCCTGATATCCTGCCACGTAGGGCTCCAGGACTGCTGTAGTCTCAGCTCTTCTGGGCTCCCAGAGCCCCTGGTTCATCGTTCCTCCCTTCTCCCCTTGTCTGGCCTACATGCCATGTCCTCTTTCTTGGGACAGTCATCGCTGATGGGCCCCATGGGAGGAGGGAGACACGGCCAGCTGTTGTGTGGGCACAGCTGTCACGGCATCTCCTCCTCCAGCCATTGCTCACTACCCCTGGCTTCCCTGAGCTTCTCAGCAGCCCTGGTGGAAGTGAACGGACATGATTTTTCCCCATCCGGAGGCCAGGGAGGGAGAGAGGCGGTGTGCCACTGAGTGGTTGGTCCTCTGACTTAGTGCTGGTCTCCCACATGTGATCTGGGGTCCCGGGGCTCCGTGATGGGACAGCTCAGCTGGCAGACCTGGGACAGAGCTGGAAGGTGGGGGCAAGGCTGGGGTCAGAACTCTTCTCCCTCCTTCCCTCTGGTTTCAGGGAGGTCCCTTGGGCAAGTTCCTTGTCCAGACAGAGATGTGTGGCGTGAGTGACACCAAGGCACTAGGAGCAGTGAGCAGGTGGGCCCCAAGACAATGGTGCTTTGTGGCAGCCTCCAGCCCCAGGACAGTGGCCCAAGCCCTGGGTCACCACGCTCACTCCACCCAGTGCAGAATTCTCCAGCGCCCAGCCTTGCAGAGGCAACGCGGCTCCCACAGGGACCATAACCTCTTCCTGCCACTTCTTTGTCACGCAACCAGCCCTTCCCTTGGAGTCTCTCAAAACCCCGTTCCCCGGGGGTCAGTGCTCTGATCCTTCGAGCAGGATGTGCACAGGGACTCACTCTGCTCAGCTCTTCCTCTGTGTATGGAGGCCACAGCCCCTACTCCAATCCCTGATACCACCTCTGCCTGTGCTACTGTCCCTTGTCCCTCCCCTTATCAAGCCCAAGGGACCCTGTACCCCACACGCCCTCCTCAGGGCCTTCTCACTGGAATTCCCACACTGTCTGCATTTCTAAAGGGCTGGTTGAAACTGCAGGGCTCTTCTAAGCGGTGAGCTACCCAAGCAAATCGAAATCACACTTGGTTCCCCAAAAATTCCATCTGTAGCCACATCCTGCAGAAAGTGTCCCTGGAGCTTGGGAAGGAGGCACAGGCACTCTCCTGCACGAATCACGCACCCCTTCTGCATCCTGTGGGCACTTTGGCCAGACCCTTTCCATATCAAACGCTGATTAATTTTCATGAACGGCACTGTTCCCACACATGACCTCTAATTACTGAGTTCTTATGAGGGGAGCCTCGTGCTTCGCAGTGTCTAACATCTTGATAGTGACCTGCTAGTGACCGTCCAGCCCATCTGCGGATCATGGTCACAAACCACGGGAGAAAGGTGGCCGCCCCCGCCAATTCCCACCCAGCTGCTGCCTCCTGCCGCAGGGCACCCCCGCTCCTTTCTCTGGCCCTGGCGTGGCTTATGGCAATGACCTCCTCCCGTCCACCCCCACAGCTGACAACACGTTTCCCGTGTGAGACTCTGTGTCTCCCGAGAAGCAGACACCAAGACACGATGAGAGGTGCATGGATTTTATTGAGAAAAACACCTGTGGGAGAAAACGGGTGAGCACTGGCAGAGGCTGGGAGCACGGGCTGCAGCAGGACCTGAGCCTGCAGGAGAGAGGTGTCCTGGGGGCTGCAGGTGGGGGCATCAGCCGGGAGATGCTGGGGCCCCTCAGGCGGCTCACGCAGCTCACAGAGCAGGCCGGCAAACGTCCCAGAGCATGAACCACTGGTGATGTGAGTTGGCTGTGCTGCCCCTGCCACCCCGCCACGGAAGCTGACCAGGCCCCCGCCACCCCGCCACCGAAGCTGACCAGGCCCCCGCCACGCCACCACGGAAGCTGACCAGGCCCCCGCCACCCCGCCACGGAAGCTGACCAGGCCCCCGCCACCCCGCCATGGAAGCTGACCAGGCCCCCGCCACCCCGCCACGGAAGCTGAACAGGATAGGCGGGAGGCTCTTTACTTCCCAGAGCCAGTCACTGCTCCGCCATGGGCTGGAGCTCCCGCCAAAGCCAGCTCTTAGCAGGCTCCCATGCCTCCCAGGACAGGGCCTGCCTCAGTGTCCCCTGCACCCGGGGCTGGCGGGGAGCTTGTGGGAAGCATGGGCGATTCCCGGGGCAGCAGCAGGGCCGTCGATGAGGCTAGCATGGCTGGGGGTGCGTGAGGCTCAGCGTCATGGCCTCCACTCTCACTCTGCAAAATGAAGCCCCAGCTCCTCCGCTCGGTGCTCTCTGCAGCAGGGCCCCACCACCTCTGACCTTGTCTCCTGAGCGTCCATCCTCTGCACAGCATTGTCCAGGCCGTGCCGTGTGTCTTGTCACCCCAGGCCTGATGCCAGCCGGCTGTGTCGCTGGCTCACCACCGCCCACAACTTCCTCAGCCCTCACTGCAGGTGTGAGGAAGCGCCTTGGCTCCCAGGAGCCAACGCTCAGCACATGGCTTGGGGAAGACAGCCCCTGGCCGGAGGAGGGCTCTTAGACACTGGGGCAGGACCGCAGCCAGGCCTGGCGCTGGGTGGGACAGCGGCCTGGGAGACACGCATGGTTCTCTATTTCTGTCTGTTTGTGTCTCTCTCAGTCTCTCTGTCTCTTTATTTCTCTCTCCGGGTCTCTCCCTTGGCCCTCTCACTCTGACTCTCTCTGTATCTGTCCCTGTCTCTCTGTCTCTGCTTCTCTCTATCTCTGTCTCTGTCTCTCTCTCTGTCTCTATCTCTGTCTCTCTCTGTATTTTTCTTTCTCTGTTTCTGCTTCTCTCTGTGTCTCTGTTTCTCTTGGGCTCTCTCTCTGTCTGACAGGGTCATCAGAACCTGAACAAGCCCCTCCCGCAATGACCTTCCAGGTGTGGCAGGCCTGAGGCAGGTGCTCTGATTGGATCAGCTGCTCTGCTCCATGAGGCTCCCAGCACCATCTCAGCAGGCAGCCGACATGGCCTCTCTGTCACCTCCATGGGAGCCAGTGCCCCTCACTGGAAGCCTCTGGATGGGAGAGAATTCTCTGCTCTTTGTTCCTGGTGCGGTTGCTAGGACACACCTCCCCATCTGTGCTTCTGGACGGCAGGCAGGTCTCATGTGCTCCTAGATGCCCTGGGCGAGGCTCAAGCCGGTCATACATCGGGTTTGGAGTTCACTTTGTCTTCATAGCTGCTTCTGCGTATACCGTGGCACGGACTTGTGGCAGGCTCTGTGTGTGAATCCTGTATTTCTAAGAATTTATTTCTTCTGAGAGGCTGGAGATGAAGGCCCCCAAGGTCTGGGAAGAAGAAAATCCCTGGGAGGGAAATCCCACTTAAATGGCCCTTGTGGAAACTGTGACTTCCAAATGCCACTGCTCCCCAGCCCCTTCCTTCCCGGTGGCATCAGCTGTGCGGCAGCTAGTGGAACATGACATGGCATTGAGCCTGGGGTGGGAGCCCAGGGTCCCAGTCAGGGTCTGGTGCCCACCAGCTGTGGACCTGGCAAGAGCGCGGTCCCCGCCCATCTGTGCAGAGCACTCGGACTTTCAGGTTCGCCCTCTTTCCTCCTGGGAGCTCCCCTGCTGCGGGATGCCCATGGGACCCTCGCACCTCCACGTCCCCCACGCAGGTTCAATGGGAAAATGAGGCTCACCTGATGGTGTGTTCTATAGCCTGCAAATACTGACTGGTCCTTATGTCTCAGGAATTGTTTTTTAAAATGCAGAACACTTCTATTTTTTAAGACAGACCACAGCAAAATATAAGGTGGGCCTCAGGGGCCTGCAGGTGCCTTCAATTTATGGCTGTGGGACAACAGAAGGGGCGTGTCTCTCACTGAATTAAGACAGAAGAGGGAGGCTCTTTATTAAACCCCAAAGAATTCGTCTTCTCAGGAGGAGGCACCTCAGAGCAGCGGGATGGGGCTCCCTGCCCCCCAGCCCCTCCCTGGACGGCCTCCTGCTCCTGTGTCCCCCGAAGCCCCCGCCTGCTCAGGTGATGTTTATTCATAGCCAGGCTTGCCTCCCGCACAGGCTTATTCCTGCAGACCCTGCCAGGGTTGTTAAGGAGCATCTGAAAGGCGTGAGGCCCTGAGCTTTGATCCAGCTGCTTAATTACCTTTACTAATCACACCAAGATCAAGAGGATAAAAATAGCCTCCAGGGTCGGGCGGAGAGAGTCACCTTGATGGGGATTTGGAGAGCAGCAAGGAGGCAGTTCTAATTCACTCCTGGTGGGGCCTGAAATCACCACTTTAATTAAATAAACTAACCTGAGCAACTAGAGCTATGCAAACAACCTGACGTGAGGCTTCAGATTATTAGAGAGAAGCAGAAAGGAAATAAGAGGGCGCTTCCTGGAACAAATT
The DNA here is from genome assembly GCA_004027835.1 of Alouatta palliata. NCBI lineage: Eukaryota > Metazoa > Chordata > Mammalia > Primates > Atelidae > Alouatta > Alouatta palliata. The sequence goes on along the minus strand of PVKV010022889.1, from coordinate 2,283 downwards.
TCAATTGTTTTCCTAAGTGGTCTGTCCCCAAGAAAAGGAAACGTTTCTCCCTCTCTTCTCTCTCCCTGCTCTTACTCTCCCTCTCTTTCCTCCTCTCTCCTTTCTTTTCTCCTCTGTGTCTGTTTCTCTCCCTTCCTCTCTCCCTCCCTTTCTTTCTGTCCCTCTCTGGTTCTGTCTTTCTCTCTGCCTCCACCAGTGTTTTATCTTAAAACAATTTCTGATGGAGAGGCTTGTGCTTCCGTGTATTTGCCTTCTTGTTTGGGGATATTCTCCTGGCCATCCTTCATGTCCTTTAAAGCCTGGCTTGAGCCTCCCCCACTGCGGGGAGGCTCCCAGGATGAACACCATGTGTTTCCGATACATTTCTTGTCATTTATCTCGGCCCTCATGCCAGTCATCTTCTGTAGTTGTAAACCAAAAATACTGGGGACAGGCCTCAATCAGTTTAGAAGTTTATTCGGCCAACATTAAGGATGTGCCTGGGGAAAAGGAATACAAAACCACAGCAACAATCTGTGATCCAATTTTTCCAAAGAGGGTCTTGAGCTTTGATACTGAAAGGTGAAAAGCAGGCACTAGGGGAAGAGGAGAGGGTGTGGTCACATGACTGAATCCACGCATTGCCCTGAAAAGACACGGGTTCAGGCATCGTCCGTTATATGTTTGTCTCGTGTTCAGCACATCTTTGCATGAGATAAAGTCAGCAGCAGAGCAGCTCCCTGCGGAGACCCCTGGCCTGCTCTCTGCCGCGATTTGCTCTGGAGCAGAAGGAAAGGCAGCGGCGTGCACGCCTCAGCTCCCAGCTTAGCTTTTCCCTTGGGCAGAGTGAATGAGGTCCTGAGATTTTTCTTTCCTTTCACCTGACTGATTTTAGGGGCTCCATCTGTGTATTTCCTCTTTCCAAATAGGTCTGCGCTGCCTCAGGTCTGAAACTATGTCTTCTCTCTCCTGTTTCTGAGTGGCTCATTCTGCTGCCCATCAAATAGGCCCTTTCCCCAGGACCCTTGGGATCCAGGTGAGTGGAGCAGCCTGCCACACTGGAAGCCCTGAATGTTCCCCACCTGGGCCTTCCTCTCTGTCCCTGACATCCAGCCGGGCACCTATCCGGGCAGTTGAAAGTCATTCCCAAGTCCAGCCTCCTTTCCCCACCGCTCCACCTTGCTCTGCGCTCCTGGACGACAGTCTCTCACTGATCACTATGCATGGCTTACATCTGCGGCTGAGAAATCCTTTCAAATGCATGCCTCCCTCTGTTATATATATCCAGTTTAGGATCCGAGCTGCCAGGACCTCAGTAAAGACTTGCTGACTGCTTTAAGAGCGGGCAGCTGCCCATGTGTTTTGCTAAGTGTTTTCCCTACGCTGTCAGTACTCTGAGTAGCTCTACTCAACACATGATGATTGCAGATCTTTTGACCACTGCATCCACGACTTTGTCCGGAGCCACCACGGAAAGCATCCAGAAACCTAGCACTCTTCCCATGAGCATCCAGGATTCCCAGATCCCCAAAAGTCCCTAACACCATCTCTGAGTGAACAGTTGCCGACGCGTGGGGGAGGGAGTGCCCTGCCTGAGGCGGAGGGAGCGCTGCACGCCTTCAGAGGTGGGTGAGCCTCACATGTTCTCCACAGCGCATGAGGTGGGCACTGGAGAGCAGCCCTGGCCCCTCCCCAGGGGACATAGGTGGGGTTCTAAATTACGAGTCAAAAATCTCCTCTTCATACGTCTGAATTATTCATGAAGTAAGTCTTGCAGTTTGGGTCATGGTAGTCTATGAATGTACAGGCAAATTGTTCATTATGGCATTTACGTGGATTTTGCAAACAAGTTGTCCAAACACTATTTAGGTTCAGAGGTTGAATTTAACAAATATTGGTGGTGCACCTACTTTAGGACAGAAACCCTGATAGGTGTTAAGGAAACAAAGATGAATAAGATAATAAGCACCTGCCTTCAGTGTGCTCTGGGGCTAGCAGCTGGTCCACAGAGAGATTTACTATCAACATTTATCACAGCCTATGGGAAATACGAGCTAATTGTATTTCAGATAATGACATGTCCTCACCAAAACCAAACCAATAAACCAACCCAACCACAGCAACAGAAGCTAACCCTGGTAACACTGAACATGGAACCCCCCACCACAACAGAAGCTAACCCTGGTAACACTGAACACGGAACCCCCCACCACCACAACAGAGGCTAACCCTAGTAACACTGAACACAGAACCCCTCACCACCACAACAGAAGCTAACCCTAGTAACACTGAACATGGAACCCC
>PVKV010022888.1:13663-34526 GCA_004027835.1 Alouatta palliata | reverse complement strand
GTTGGGGGGAAAAAGGGGAGGGACAGCAGGGGGTGGGGAGTTGGGGAGGGATAGCATGGGGAGAAATAACAGATACAGGTGATGGGGAGGAAGGCAGCAAATCACACTGCCATGTGTGTACCTATGTAACAATCTTGCATGTTCTTCACATGTACCCCCAAACCTAAAATGCAATAAAAAGTATATAAAAAAAAAAAAATATATATATATATATATATATATATATAAGTAATCTCAAATGGTCTTAGCCCGGGAATGTAGGCAAGGTAGCAGCAGTATGAAAAAGGACCCTGAATATGGATAAATTTTTTTTTTTTTTTTGAAACAGAGTCTCACTCTCGTAGCCCAGGCTAGAGTGCAGTTGCGCAATCTCAGCTCACTGCAATCTCTGCCTTCCAGGTTCCAGCAATTCTCCTGCTTCTGCCTCCTGAGTAGCTGGGATTACAGGCACATGCTGCCACGCCCAGCTAATCTTTTGTATTTTAGTAGAGATTGGGTTTCACCATGTTGCCCAGGCTGGTCTTGAACTCCTAAACTCCGGCAATCCACCCACCTCAGCCTCCCAAAGTGCTGTGATTACAGGTGTGAACCACCAAGTCTGGCTAGATTTTTTTAAATTTTAGATTCATGAGATACATGTGTGAGTTTACTCCATGAACATATTGCATAATGGTGAGGTTTGGGCTCCTAGAAATCTATCACCCAAAAAGTGAACACTGTACCCAATAGGTAATTTTTCAATTCTTAACCCCCATCCATCCTTCCCACTTCTGAAGTCCCCAGTGTCTATTATTTCCATGCTTATGTCCATGTGTACCCACTGTTTAGCTCCCACTTACAAATGAGAACATGCAGTATATGATTTCCTGTTCCTGAATTATTATACTTAGAATAATGACCTCCAGCTCTGTCCATGTTGCTACAAAGGATACAGCTTCATTCTTTTTTTTTTTTTTTTTTTTTTTTTTCTGAGACAGCGTGTTGCTCTGTCACACAGGCTGGAGTGCAGTGGCACTATCTCAACTCACTGCAGTCTCCGCCATTGTAGCCTCTGCCTGGGTTTGAGTGATTCTTGTGCCTCAGCCTCCCAAGTAGCTGGGATTGCAGGTGTGCATCACTATGCCTGGCTAATTTTTGTAGTTTTAGTAGAGACAGGGTTTAGCCATATTGGCCACGCTGGTCTTGAACTCCTGGCCTCAAGTGATCCACCTGCCTCAGCCTCCCAAAGTGCTGGAATTACAGGCATGAGCCACCGGGCCCGGTCTGTTTCATTCTTTTTTATGGTTGCACAGTATTCTATGGTATATATATACTACATTTTCTTTATCAAATCAACTACTAATGAACACTTAGGTTGATTCCATGACTTTGCTATTTTGGTAATTTATGTTTATTGTGATAAACATACAAGTGCAGATATCATTTTGATATAATAACTTCTTTTTCTCTGTGTAGACGTCCAGTAGTGGGACTGCTAGACTAAACAGTAATTCTATTTTTAGTTCTTTGAGAAATCTCTGTACTATTTTCCACAAGGGTTATACTAATTTTCAATTTTCATTCCCATAAACAGTGTTAAGCATTCCCTTTTCTGCACATCCTCACCAACACGTTATTTTTTAACTTTTCCATAGTCATTCTGACTGGTATGAGAAGGACTCTCACTGTGGTTTTGATTTGCATCACTCTAATGATGTTGAGCTTTTTTTTCATGTTGGCTGCTTGTATGTCTTCTTTTGAGAAATGTCTGTTCATATCCTTTGCCCATCTTTTAATGGAGTTACACATTTTTTTCTTGTTCAGTTCCTTGTAAATTCTGAATACTGGTCATTTTTCAGATGCATGGTTTGGAAATATTTTCTCATTTTCTGTAGGTTGTCTGTTTACTCTGTTGTTTCTTCTGCTGTGCAGAAGTTTAATTAAGTCCCATTTGTCTATTTTTGTTTTTGTTGCATTTACTTTTGAGGTCTTACTCAATCTCCTGCCTAAGCTAATGTCCAGACGCGTTTTTCCTAGGTTTTCCTCACAGATTTTTTATAGTTTCAGGTCTTACATTTAAGTCTTAATCCATCTTAATTTTGGGGTATAGTGAGAGACAGGGGTCCAGTTTCATTCTTCTGCACATGACTAGCCAATTTGTCCAGCACCATTTACTGAATAAGGCGTCATTTCCTCATAGTTCATTTTTGTTGATTCTGTCGAAGTTCAGTCAGATATATGTATGTGTCTTTACTTCTTGGTTCTCTATTCTGTTCCATTGATCAATGTGTCTATTTTTGTACCAGTACCATGCTGTTTTGGTTACTACAACTTTGTAGTATAGTTTGAAGTCAAGTAATGTGATGCCTCTAGCTTTGTTCTGTTTGCTTAGAATTGTTTTGGTTATTTAGCCTGTTTTTTGGCTCCACATGAATTTTAGGTTAGGAACTAATTCTGTAAAAACTGATGGTGGTACTTTAGTGGGAATTGCCTTGAATCTGTAATTACTTTGAGCAGTATGGTCATTTAAATAATATTCTTCTAATCCATAAGAATGAAATGTTTATCAGTTTGTATCACTTATGATTTCTTTCATCAGTGTTTTGTACTTCTCCTTGTAGAGGTCTTTCACCTCCTTGGTTAAATGTATTCTTGGGGTGTGTGTGTGTGTGTGTGTGTGTGTGTGTGTGTGTGTGTCTATTGTAAATGGATTTCAGCTCTGAATTTGGTTCTGTTTGATCACTGATGATATATGGAAATGCCACTAATTTTTGTATATTAATTTTCTGAAACTTTACTAAAGTTGTTTATCAATTCTAAAAGTCTTGCAGAGGAATCTTTAGGGTTTTCTAAGTATGAGATCATATCATCAACCAACAGATAATTTTACTTTGTCTTTTATAATTTGGATGACTTTTACTTTTTTCTCTTGCCTGTTTGCTCTGGCTAGGACTATGTTGATAAGAGTGATGGGAGTGGATATCCTTGTCTTGTTCCAGTTTTTAGGGGAAATGCTTTCAACTTTTGCCTATTCAGTATGATATTGGCTATGGCTATATAGGGCTCTTATTTTGAGGTATGTTCCTTTGATGCCTAGTTTGCTTAGGGTTCTTATCACAAAGGAATGTTGGATTTTATCAAATGCTTTCTCTTCATATATTGAGATAAGCATATACATTTTGTTTTTAATCTACTTATGTGGTGAAACACATTTACTGATGTATATATGTTGAACCATCTTTGCATTCCTAAAACAAAACCCACTTGATCATGATGGATCTTTTTAATTTGCTCTTGGACTTGGTTTGTCAGTATTTTGTTGCAGTTTTGCATGTGTGGTCATCAAGGATACTGGCCAGTAGTTTTCTTTTTTTGTGTCCTTGCCAGATTTGGGTATCAGGATGATACTGGTTTCATAGAATGAGTTAGGAATTCCTCCTCCTCAATTTTTTGGAATAGTTTCAGTAAGATTGATACCAGCTCTTTTGCATGCCTGGTAAAATTCCACTGTGAATCTGCCTGGTCTTGGGCTTTTTTTTGTTGGTATTTTTTTTTTTTATGACCGATTCCATTTCATTATTGATTATTTTCATTTCTTACTAGTTCAATCCTGGGATGTTGTATGTTTGTAGGAATTTATCCATTTCCTTTAGGTTTTCTAGTTTGTGCACACAGAGATGTTTATAGTAGTCTTTCATGATCTTTTGTATTTCCATGGTATCAATTGTAAAATCACCTTTATCACTTCTGATCATGCCTATATGAATCTTTTCTCTTTCTTCTTGGCCAATCTAGCTAGTAGCCTGTCAATTTTATTTATCCTTACAAAGAACTAACTCTGCATTTCACTGATTATTTTTATGATTTTGTCATTTCAATTTCATTTAGTTCTGCTCTGATCTTTGTTATTCAGATACGGATTTAAAGTAACAGCAATATGATCTCACTAGAATTTAATGAAAACAGTCTGACAGTAATATAATACTAATAAATAAAGTGAAAAACTAGCAAAATGTAGACAAGGTGCAACCATCTGAGATAGTACATGTGAATACACGTTAGAAGGATTAAAGCATCTCTGGTCTCTTTCTTAGAGTATAACCCAAACTAAGTAAAATGGCACAGATACAAAATTAGAGAGCAATTAAAAACTTCCTAAATTCATTTTAAAACTCAAAACTAAATAAGGTAAATACAAGCCAGGCTTGATATTTTTATATTCTTCTTCTATATTTTTGGACTAGAGAAATTCCAAAATTCAGTACAAATAATCTAAGGAACTCACATACCCAAACACTGCTAAGAATATTATGACATTCAGCAGACATTTAAATCTCATAAGGTCTAGCTACAACAATCACAAGGTAAAAATCCAAATTTAGCCAGCTTTCCCCTCAGTAAAACACAGATAAAGAAATGTATAACAAAATGTGTTAGCCTCATGAAAGTGAAGGCATAACTACTTACTGGTGTGTCAAAAGCATTCAAGTAAGTTTCTGGATCTACTTTTTTAAAGTGAACAAGAATCTCATTTAAATAAGGAATTAAACTTGTCCACTAAATGAAGATAAAGCAAGACTGACAAAACAAAAATAAAGCCAGATACTTTCAGTGATCATCTGATTCAAATACTTCTTTGGGTCTCCTATAAAAATCATTTCAAAAATAAAGGCACTCCATGTGATGATTTAAAATTATCACCACCTAAATATTTTAGTGTTAGAAAATCAATCATCATGACATTGTAGTTCAACTATTCTTCAATGAGAGCTCTCACACTGGTCACAGCATTGCTGCAAAGAAGATTCTAAGAATGGCTCACTGTTGCTTACAAGAGAAAAAAATGTTTTTTGCCTAAGACTGTGCACATACAATATGATTGTAATAATATTTACCAGGAAAAAAATGGTGTATTTAATCATCAAGAAAGTTAAATATCAATTAAAAGTTTACTGAGTTCAAAAATTCTGAGTTAGCCTGAACAGATATAAGGCTGAAAATCAAGAACCCCAGACAGAGTGTAACAAGTAGTAAACTCCTTCCCAACCTGTCAGTGTCAATTTACTCAACTCCTCTAGAATTCATCCTAGTCTGAAACCAAAGGTAATAGGGTAGTCCATAGCTATTCCAAAAGATTAATATAAAAGAGATGACGAACAAAAAAAAGATGCTATCATGCAGTAAACAAAGATAACTTCATATCAGTACCTGTGTCAGGAGTCCCCAAGCCCACTTCCAAAACAAACAATTCACTAAGAAGAGTCAAAGGATTCAGCATACAGTAATAATAACAACTAAAATTTATTCCAGCAGAAGGATACAAAGCAAAATAAGAAAGGAAAAGGCACATGGGGCAAAATCAGGTGTAAGCTTCCAAGAGTCCTCTCCCAATGGAGTTACACAAGATGTACTTAATTCATCTACCAACCAGTTGTGACAACACATGCAAAGAGTACAAAGTCTTGTCCACCATGGATGTTCCTAAGAAACTCAGCTCCCAAGGTGTTCACTGGGGGATGGTCATGTGGGTACACTCTGCCTCACACATACCAAAATTCCAGACTCCCAGAAGGAAATCAAATATTCAGCATAAATCACATTATTTGTACAAACAGTTTAGGCACAGCAAACCTACCACACTCTTATCATTTATGAAAAGTTTTATATCACTGTAGGGAACTGTTTACCAGCCAAGGGCCAACCATTCAAGCAGGTTATCTAACAAGAAGCAATCTTAGAACCTGTGACATTAATTCTTTTCTGCACAGTAGCCTAAGTATATCATGGAAGAATATTAATGAGTGTAAATTACTGTGCCTAATATTAACTTCAGATGAATTAGTCTTAAATGTAAAACAAAACAATTAGAAGATAACAAACATCTGTTGAGCTCTTGTTATATCCCTGCCATTAATAAGTATTTTATATGTATGACCTCATTTACTGTTCATAGTAATCCCTTGAGTTAATCAGAGATGATACTCAAAATACTCAACAACCAGTATCACAAGGGAATCGCATGCCTGTCATACTATCCAGGTGGACTTCCTAACATCAGCCCTGGAGGTGGGTACAATTATCATCTATATTTTTTAAAAAGGAACACAGAGAATCCAAGGAGACATGGCAAGTACATGACAGAGGTGGGGTTTTAACTTAGCTTGTTCCAGAGCTCTGGCTCTTAATCATTATGCAATACCTCTTATTAAACAAAATACTTGCATAGCCTTAGGATGGGAAAGGGTGTCTTATACACACACACGTATACATGAGCATGTGAAGCAAAAACTGTAAAGAAAAACATTACTAAATTTGTCAAAATTAGAAACTATGAATGGTAAAAAGATACAAAAAACAAAACAGAAGCCATGGGCTTAGAGAAAATTCTCTGCAACACATTTAACAAGAATTAAATTCCAACCATGTAAAAAACTTTTCCCCAGTAAGAAAAATCACAAAACAACCCAATTGAAAAAATCATTGAATTAAAAAATTTACATAAAAGGAAACAAAACAGCCAGGAAAATATGTGAAAAAATGACAAAATCAATAATGTTATAAATGTAAATTAAAATTATGTATTATCTCACACTCACCAGACTTGTTAAAATGTTAAAGTCAGATGACAAATGGGGTTAAGATGAGGAGTGACAGAAATCCTCATCCTCTACTGGAAGGTATATACTGGTAGGATCATTTTAGGGAGAAGTTTGGTAATACCTAATAAAGTTGAAAATACACTATTCCTAGTTTTATATGCTAGGACTGCTATTGCTAGGTTTCTATCCTAAAGAAATTGACTTACATGATCAAAAAGAACTGAATCCGAATGTTCACTGCTACACCATATAGATATTATTATTAGCAATAAAGAACAACTGAAATGTCAATTATCAGGGGAACAGAAAAATACTGGTATATTCAAATGACAGACTATTATAAAGTAATAAAAATGAATTTGAACTACAATATAAATACACATATACAGAAAAATACACAATTGAGATTAAAAAAGGCATCTGTAGAATATTATGTATCACTTACCAAAGTTGCAAAACCCATACAACACCATACTGTATACTGTTCATGGATATATAAATGCATTAAGAAAAATAGCCTATACAACATGCTTGAGAATTCATAATTTTAAAACAGGGCACAAAAAAGAAACTGCTATATTCACTACTAGGGTGCTTAATGAATGCTTTCTTTCCCAAATAATAAAGCCTTCTCTCTGTGAGAATTCATTCACATGCCAGAGAAGGGAGAAAGGCTAAAAAAACTATTATCTAGTTTCCATGTCAAAAACTTTGGAAAAGAAAAAACAAACTGAACTAAAGAAAAGTAGAAGGAAATAAATAAAGATATAAATCAAAATTAAAAAAAACAGAAAATAAGCAAAACATAGAAAAATCAGCAAAGTCCAAATCTGATTCTTGGAAAAGAAAAAAAAAAAAAAAATAGGGGAAATATCAATTACCAGTATCAGGAATGAAAAGCAGACGTCACTATAAAACCCTAAAGATGTTAAAAAGAGGATGATCCTAAACAGCTTTCACCAACAAATGACAAATTTAGATGGAATGAACTAATTCTCAAAAGCCAACATGAATATACATACAAATTTTAATATGCCAATATTTAAAAATTAAATCTGTTATTAAAAATCTTCTCATAGGCTGGGCACAGTGGCTCACACTTGTAATTCCAACACTTTAGGAGCCCAAGGCGGGCAGATCATGAGGTCAGGAGATCGAGACCATCCTGGTCAACATGGTGAAACTCCATCACTACTAAAAATACAAAACTAGCTGAGCATGGTGGTGCATGCCTGTAGTCTTAGCTACTCAGGAGACTGAGGCAGGAGAATCGCTTGAACACGGGAGGCGGATATGGCAGTGAGCCAGGATCGCGCCACTGCACGCCAGCCTGGTGACAAAGCGAGACTCCATCTCCAAAAAAAAAGCACTTTCTCATAAAGAAAACTCCAGGTCCAGAAGGCTGAATTTTGGTGAATTCTTTTACATACTTAAGGAATAAGTACATCAGTTGTACACAAACTCTTTCAAAGGACAGAAAAATAAGAAACACTTCTCAACTCATTATAAAACCAGCATGATCTCAATACCAAAACATAGCAAGAACATCAAAAAGAAAATTACAGAGCTGAACAATCTTGCTCATGAACATACACAAAATCATAGAATATTAGCAAAGCTGGGTATGGTGGCATGCACCTGTAGTCCCAACTATTTAAGAGACCATGAGGGGAGAATCACTTCAGCCCAGGAGTTCAAAGCCAGCCTGGACAATATACTAAGATCCTATCTCTTTTTAAAAAATTAATTTTTAAAAATAATTTTAAAATTTAAAAAATTAGAAAATCTAGTTTAACATTTGAAAAGATAATGCATCACGACCAAGTGAATGTATTCTAAGAATGGAAAGGTATTCTACTATCTGAAAATCAAGACATGCAATCTACCACACTAACAGAAAAATATATTTTATTATGTAAAGAAAGCATTTGGTAAAACTTAATATTCATTCACAACAAAAATTCAGCAAACAAAAGAGAATTTCCATGCTCTGATTAACCCCTCTTTCAATTCCCCTACGAAAACTTTAATGGTGAACTTTTGAAGCTTTCCCTCTGAAATTCTATCACCATTTCAATTCAACATTAGGTTGGTGGTCCTAACTCGTGTATAGGGGCAGTCCTGGGGTGGTGAGGCAGCTTTGCCAACGGTATGATTATATAGTGTATATACAAGTTCCAAAAACATCCACGGGCAAATTATTATAAAAAGTAAGTGCATTTACAAGGTTATTAGAAAACTCATCAAACAAAAATCAGGTATATTTGTACATACAACAAAAACTTATAAAATTAGAAAAATAGCACCACTTAACAGTGTCAAAATCAAATATGTGTAACTCTTATAGAAAAGTACAAAACATTAGCAAGAAGTATTTCTAAAGTGTGAAATAAATGGAGGACTATATTTCCATGATAAATACGTGAATTCTCTCCAAACTTATCTATAAATTCAATGCAATCCCATTCAATATCCCTGCAGGTCATTTCTGGAAACTAACAAGCTCATTCTAATATTTAATTGGAAATATAAAAGGCTAAGAAGAGCTAGGGAAATCTTGGAAAAGAACAAAGTTGGAAGACTTACACTACCAGGCAGCAAAATTTATTTTAAAGCTACAATAATGAAAACAACATATAATTGACAAAATAAACAGAAGTATTTGTCTATGCAATAAAATATTTATATATGCAGTCACTGATTTATGACAAAGATGACCCTACAGTACAGTGGGGGAAAGATGACTTTAAAATAAATTAATCTTGACCACTATCTCACGCCATACACAAAAATAATTTCCAGATGGACTACAGACCTAAATGTAAAAGATTAAAAATAAATAACGCTTGCCAGGCGTGGTGGCTCACACGTGTAATCCCAGCACTTTGGGAGTCTGAGGCAGGCGGATCACAAGGTCAAGAGTTTGAGACCAGCCTGATCAAGACGGTGAAACCCCATCTTTACTAAAACTACAAAAATTAGCCAGGCGGGGTAGCAGGTGCCCATAATCCCAGCTACTCAGGAGGCTGAGGCATAAGAATTACTTGAACTCAGGAGGTGGAGGTTGCAGTGAGCTGAAATTGTGCCACTGAATTCCATCCTGGGTGATAGAGCGAGACTTTCTCAAAAAACAAACAAAAAACGCTTCTACGCTTTTAGAGTAAAACACTGAAACAAATATTTATGATATTAAGGTGAGAAAAGACTTCACAAACAGTTTCAAAAATTGGTAACAGCAAAGGGGAAACCTGTAAAATTGGACAATATCAAAATTGGTAACATATCAATAGACACTATAAGGAGATTTCAAAAGCAACTCACAGTAGAGAATATAATCTACATATATAAAATGTAAATACACACATGCATACAAATGTCTACATATTGACACAAAATAAAAGATTTATATCCAAAAATATCAAGAATTTTTACAAATCATTAAGAAAAACTACAAATAACCCAACAGAAGACACTTGACAAAAGAGGATATAACCTCATGGCCCAATAAACATATGTGAAGTTGCTCTGTGAGTAGTTATCAAAAAACGTAAGACAAAATCTCAATGCAATACTACTATACCCACTCCAGAATAGCAAAAATGCAAAAAATCAGAAAGCAAGTACAGAGAAGACGGTGAAATTTCTGGAATGTTCATTTACTGCCAATGAAGAGTGTAAACAGGCACAATCACTTTGAAAAACTGACAGCATCTTTATACATCAGCATAGCCTATAACCCAGGAATCTCTCTCCTACACATTTTCCCAACAAAAATGAATAAATGTTCACCAATAAAAAACATACATCAAAATCTTCACAATAGTGCATACTCTAATAGCCAGAAACTAGAACCAACCTAAATGCCCCTGAACAGTAAGTTGTAGTATTTTCATACAAAGGAATATGATACAACAAGAATAAAGAAACTACAACTCACGAATACATAATATTAATGAAAAGAAGCCAGACATAAACTAGTACATATTTATGGTTTCATTTATATAAAGTTCTTTCAGAGTAAGAGAATGACTGAAAGGAACAGGAAGGCACTGTTTCTTTTAAAACAGAAGACTTACTATAAAAACAATGTCAGCAGAAATAAATAGTGGGTGGAACTAAGCTGTCAGAAGTGACACAGTTGATGCACATTCTAGTGAAAGCTCCTTATCTTGACCTGGACTGGAAGAAGCAGTGTTGTAGAGACCAAGAAAAGTGAGAATATGCTAAAGGTCTTTGGGTTGAGTTAGAGATACTATTTTGAACTACTTGGGGGGGGGGGGGACAGAAAAAAAGGACAATTTAAATAAAAGTAATAAGATGGCAGAATAAAGTCCAAGTATATCAATAAATGCAAAATAAAAAACTTGAACCCGCTAGTCAAAAGAAAGAGACAAATTGAAAATGTTAACAAAATAAACTATTTGCTACGTATCAAAAAGGTTGATAGTAAAAGAAGGGAAAAAACATAAATCAAACTGGTAAGGTATATTAATATTTGGGAAGAAGAAGTCTGAAAACAAAAAACATAATTAGAGATAGACAAGATCACTAAATAATGATGGAAAGTCAAATTCACACACACACACACACACACACACACACACACACACACACACTTCTGAACAGGTACACACCTAACAAAATAAGCCTAAAATTTATACAAAACAAAAAATTCACAGAACTTCAAAGCAAAAATGATAACTCCAATAGCACTGTAGGAGAACTCAACACACTGTTCTCAACTTTTGCCATCAATTCTCTGTCCTTTCTCAGACTTTGTCTTCTCCTTAGATCAGAAACACCGTCTTGTTCCAAAGCACAGAATGAATGTTTTTGTTGTTTCCCATACCATATACATAAACCTACTGAACAAGGAGGAAACTCGTGGATCTTAAGGACTAACAGTCAATCCAGATGCATTCCGAACTCTTTTAGAGAAAGCTATTTTGTGATTAAACAATAAACTCAAGATTGTTAGCCTCTAAAAACTGTCGGGTACTAAGTAGTTTATTGCTGCCATCTGCTGGACACCGTGTTCATTTGCACGTCAATCATGTTTGCCTTAAAGTCCTAAGACAAAGGTCTTAAGCTGTTACCTTTTCTGAGCCTCCTTTATTTAATGAGATGAAGATACTCTCTAAATTAAATGTTTGTATACAAGGTGTTGATAGAGGTTAAAAAAAGGTTTGTGCTGTTTAAGCCTCTGGTAACAATGGCTTTTTTAAATAAAAGGTTTATAGGAGTATAGAAAATTATACTGCCTGAAATCCACTTAGAATTTAATATATCCACAAAGACTACCAATTTTCCTATACAACTACAGGAAAATCATATTTTATATACTGAATAATTGCAATGAGTCACTTTAAACATACCAATTATACTTTACCTATATGGCATATTATCCACATTACTTGCTGTGTTTCTTAAAATATGCACATATAAATTCAAGGTAGGTCTTTTAACACTTACTCAAACCTGGTTCCCTTGCCTTCCAAGCACAAAGGAAGATTACACTTCCTGTCTTTAGTACTTAGCTGGGACCACACGATTAGTTCTGATCAACAGATCATGAATGGAAGTACCAAGTGCTGCTTGCAGGCCAATGCAAGTAATTATATCTGTGAGACCCTCTGGCACTCTCTTTCTCTGCCATAGTGATGAGAAGTGACCTCAAAAGATGGTCAAGCCCCAAAATCAAAGCAGCTTTAGATCACTAAAGGCAGCTGCCCTAGAGAGCTGTCCAGACCCACAACAGACCTTCTAAGAGTAAAAACTAAACTTTTATTGTGTTATCCTACTGAGCGTTGGCACTTCAATGTTACCTCAGCAGAGCACAGGCCAAGGTTTCTCAACAGCAGCACTACTGTCATTTTAGGCTAGATAAATAATTCATTGTGGTCTCTGTCCTGTGCACTGTGGGATGTTAAACAACATCCCTGCCATCTACCCACTAGATACCAAGAAGCCCTCATCAATGTAACAACCAAAACCACCTCTGGTCATTGACCTCCTCCCCACTATCTTTGAGAACCACTGGCATAGATTAACCTACTAATATAGAATGTACATATGTATGTACATATTACGAATATCTATGTAAACATGTTGAGTATATTTAAGTCAAATGTCATATATTCTCATGCTTTATTTCCTACTAGGGTCAGATATTTAATAGGCTCTTAAGAAACATGAATTCCCATTTCTCAAAGTAGTAAAGTTAACTCATAAACTTTTTAAAAAATCAATTATAGCACAAGTCTCTCTATAGTAGGGTAAATAAAATGTTCCAAGAGTATATAAATCCATACATACTATGCTGTTCATTTCAGAGGACTCATAGCTCCCAACCGGATGGACATTTCCAATGGGTTCCAAGCCTTCTTCATCCCACATGTATGTTCCATCAGAGCTATCAGATGGAGAGAGTTCAAATGAAGAACCAGCTCTGTAGTCTGTATCCGGTGAAACCAAATTATTCCCAGAAGCATGTTTTGTACATTCACTCCTGTCTTCAATTCATTTAAAGAGAGAGACAGAAAAGATTACTGATTGACAAAAATATAATTGTTTCTCATGTCCTAAAAATATAAGTGTGAATAATTTGATATATCATAGCAAAAAAGCTGGCTCAAAAAAAAAGCACTCATAACTGTAACATTTTCTATATCCCAAGCAATGAAAACATCAAGAGGCAAAACCTTTAAAATAACCTACTGAAATATTTTCTAATAGACGAAAAGAAAATTTACTTAGTCATCTTTCACTTTTGTAATATTTCCAAAAATGTAAGTAAAGCCTCATATTCCTATGTTTCCCAAGATACTTATTTTTAAACATTGGCCAGGAAACTCCTTTTCCTCTGTGTACACTATTTAACTTCATAGATTAAATATATGCAGGGTACTCATAATTGCCTCCCTATAAGGAAATAAACTTGTTCTGGCAGTCACTTTTAGAAGACCTATAGACAATCAAGGGTTTGTACATGCATCTCTATGCATTGATCTGATATACCAGGGGACAAACTGAACAAACTGAAAGGATTGGACATATCACATGTCTATATCCAATCCCTTCAGTTCGTTCTATTTTCAAGCATATAGGCGTGCAAACACCAAATACATTTTCTGCAGCATTTAGTAACAGGATAACCAAACATAAGAGGAAATGTTTAACAGATATTATTTCACTTTCTTCAGTTTAAAAATAAATAAAGCTCCCTCTGGATGTGTATCTACAAAAATTGCTAAAAAAGAAAAAAATTTTAGGATAAAAAAAACAATCAGATTACACATAATCTATATTATCTCATTTTACCCTTTGGTACAGCTTTACTCTTAACAAATGGCAATGATACGCTACCCCAAGAGAAGAGATGGTTTGATGAATGTCATACCACTGGTTGAGGTAATTAAGGGAAGAGTCATTTAGAAGTACTGTCTATACTAAGCAGGAATAAGCCTGTATATAACAGCCAAAGAACAACAAAGATTAAGAGTGGTTTTATTAATGTTGTTCTAGATACAGTGAAAATGGTGTATGGGGCAAAAGTCACAAGGAAAATAAACATTACCCCACTCCAATTTTGTCTAGATCCATCCCTCCGTAAAACTGACAGTATCTTGAAATCTATCTGAAGATAATCCTAAAATGTAAGTTCAGTTATATTATCTAAAAGAAAGCAAAGAAACTTAAGGTTAGTAATATTTACCAGAGACACTTATATCTATCCATTCATCAGTTTTACTGAGGGTTTTTTCATTTTCCTTGGGGGAATCAAATATATCCTGTGGTGGCACATTTTCATGTTTCTCTTCTTTCAGAGACATTTCCTCTGGAGTTATTCTAGTTCTGTTAGATTCTTCTATATCTATAAAATCATCACTAAAGTCTTCACTTAAATCATTCTTGTCAGAAGACGACAAAGAAGACAAGGAAATGTCATCCACATCATCACTCAGGTATCTCGTTTTAGCATCATGTTTCATGCTCTGGTTGTTTTTTGTTCTGTAACTTTCATTTTCAATCAGTTCTTGGTCCTTATTAGTAGCTCTGTCCTTAGCCAAAACTGTAGCATCTTCTTCTACGTATGTGTCAGCAGGTGAATTTTTATTTCCATCAACTGTGATAGTCCCAGAAAATGGAGATCGGCTAGATTTCAGTAGAGAGGGATGAACCATTCTGTAGCCTAAAGTAGAAGTTACACCTGGACCATTTGGTAAAGCCAACTTCTTTCCACCAGGAGCATAAGGCCTATTAAATCCATACCCCAAATGTTCATTCCCGTTGAGTACTTCTGACTGCCGGGAATTTCTTGTTAGCATACTTGACCGTAGAGGCACTCTAATGGATAGCTGTTGGTTTTGATAAGGCTTTGTAAGATCCACAGCTCTATTAAAGGAATGTGATCTAGTTATAGATGAAGGTGGAAGGAATGAATTCTGAATGGAATGTGAAAAACTTTGTGATCTTACCATTTTTTCACAATTAATAGGTTTACTACTGTCTGGGGATTGAGCTAAGCTTTCACCAGAACTGCTTCTGGTGGCACAGGAGTTTGCTCTAGGCCTTTGCATGCTACTAGCCGACCGGTTTCCATAAAATCCATTCAACTGTGATTTTGGAGTACTGACCGAAGAATATGAAGTCCTTCCTAATAATGTGCCTTTGGTAAATTTACCCAAATTAGATGGTCCAGAAAAAGACTTTTGGTTTAACTCCTCTGTAGATGACACTAACATAGTGGATGGCTTTGCTAACTTTGATGTGAATAATGAAACACTTTTCAAACCTCCCTTTACCCCATTTTTATCAAACATTCCTTGAGTAGGAACAAGTTTTTCAGGATCAATTATTTTATCACGTGAATTTTGAGTATTGTTGGGCTCTTCGGCACCTTGTGCACAAAGCTGGTATTTATTTGCTTTTCTCCAATTAAATGAATGAGATGATGAACAATCAGAGCCATTATTTTTTATATAACTTTTGATGTTACTATTCTTGGAAGTTCCTAATAAATTAACAGGAGTCCCATTTGACATTGGTTGCAATGTACTTCTTACAGATTTTGTTCCATACTTTGGCAACTTGGAACCCAAAAATGTCTTGATTTGTGTTTTTTCTTCCATGAGCTATAAGGTGCATTTGTTCTTAAAATTTGACAGAATCTGTGAAGAGAAAAAAGAAGTAAATGAAACATTCCTAAATAAGGATAATAACTTGAATTATTACATAATATGATACTTATACTTTTATATGCAGAAAAGCCCAAAAGCTACTCATGATTTCTATAGATCTCCTAGCAAATAATGAATGCACTGATTAATAACTTTATGTTGGAAGAAAATAAAGAACTTTTAACTTTTATGAACGTATGCTATGAATGATGACCACAAAATCCAGAAATAATAAAATCAAATTACCAAATTTGACTATGTAAAAAATAATACTCTCAGAGTACTTCTTCCAATTTCCAATCCAAGTAATATTTTCATTTTGGATAATAGTCTCTCTTTTAAAAATAAGAACATATAAAAAGCTGTAGCCAGTTCACTCAGGTAAGAGAATGAAATAATGGGCATTCAGACTGGAAAAGAGGAAGTCGAACTATCTCTGTTTGCCAATGATGTGATTATATATCTAGAAAATCCTACAGACTCCTTCAAAAGATTCCTAGATTTGATAAATACATTCAGTAAAGTCACAGGTTGCAAAATCAAAGTACACAAATCAGTAGCACAACAACAATGACTAAGAATCAAGAACTCAATCCCTTTGACCATAGCTAAAAAAAAAAAAAAAACAGCTAGGAATACACTTAAGGAAGTAAAAGATCTCTACAAGGAGAAGTGCAAAATACTTCTGAAAGAAATTAGACAATGCAAACAAATGGAAATACATCCCACACTCATGCATTAGCAGAATCAATATCATGAAAATGACCATGCTGCCAAAAGCAGTCTACAGATTCAATGCAATTCGTATCAAAACACCAACATCATTTTTCACTGAATTAGACAAAACAATCCTAAAATTCACATGGAACCAAAAAAGAGTACAAATAGTCAAAGCAATCTTAAACAAAAAAACAAATCTGGAGCCATCACATTACTCAACTTCAAATTATACTACAAGGCTACTATAGTAACCAAAACAGCATGGTACTGGTATAAAAAAAGTACATACATAGAGCAAAGAAACAGAGTAGAGAACCCAGAAATAAAGCCAGATACAACCAACTGACCTTTGACAAAGCATACGTAACAAAAATTGGGAAAAGAACACCTTATTCAATAAATGGTGCCAGGAAAATTGGATAGTCACATGTAGAAGAATGAAATTGAATCCCTATCCTTTGCCTTATACAAAAATCAACCCAAGATGAATTTAAGACTTAAATCTACGGCATGAAACCATGAAAATGCTACAAGAAAACCTAGGAAAAACTCTGAATATTGGTCTAGGCAAAGAATTTATGACTAAGACACCAAAAGAAAATGCAACAAAAAAACAAATGGGACCTAATTAAACTAAAAAGCTTCTGCTCAGCAAAAAATAGAGTAAAGAGACAACCCACAGAATGGAAGAAAATATTTGCAAACTATGCATCTGACAAAAGACTGATACCCAGAATCTACAAGGAACTCCAACTAATCTGTAAGAAAAAAATAAAATAAAATAATCCATTCAAAAAGTTGGCAAATGACATGAATAAACATTTCTCAAAAGAAAGTATACAATGGCCAAGAAACATGAAAAAAATGCTCAACATCACTAATCATCAGGGACATGCAAATTAAAACCAAAATGAGATATCACCTTATCCCAGCCAGAATGGCTATTATTAAAAAGTCAAAAAACAATAGATATTGGCATAGATGTGATGAAAAGGGAACATTTATATACTACTTGGTGGAAATATGAATTAGTACCACCTCTATGGGAAACAGTATGGAGATTTCTAAAGAACTAAATCTACTATTTGATCCAGCAACCTCACTACTGGGTATCTACCCAAAGGAAAACTGTATTTAAAAAACAGCTGTATTATGTATGTTTATTGCAGCAAAATTCACAATTGCCAGATGTAGAACCAACCTAATTACCCATCAACTGATGAGTGAATTAGGAAAATGTGGTATATATACACCAAAGAATAATACTCAGCCATAAAAAAGAATGAAATAATGTCTTTTGAAGCAACGTGGATGGAGATGGAGGCCGTTATTCTAAGTAAAGTAATTCAGGAATGGAAAACCAAATACCATATACTCTTACTTATAATTGGGAGCTAAGCTATGGTTATGCAAAGGCATACAGAGAGGTATAATGGACAATGGAGACTCAGAAGGGGGGATGGTGGGAAGGGGATGAGAGATTTTTTTAAAAATCACACAATGTAGAAGGGTACAATGTACACTATTTGGGTGGCATGTACACTGAAATCTAACTTCACCGCTATGCAATTCATTCATGCAACCACAAATCACCTGTTCCCTTAAAGTCAGTGAAATAAAAGCTAAAGAACATACATTTTTTAAAATGTATATAATTTTACAAAAGTGGGAAAACATTTGAGAAACATTAATTACTAAAGCCATAGAAGTATATAGGTGAAGAATATAACAGTACCAAAAAAATTATTTTGGCATCAAGTGTTAAGTAATAAGCTGTCATTTTAGGCAACTATCTCAAAAGAATTTCCATCCAGTAACATAAATACACATTACAGTTAGTGCCAGGGTGAGAAGTATAAAAATTTAATAAAGTTGATTTGTCCATTAATCTCAATCGTACACAGTTTATTTTATTTTTTGAGACAAGGTCTCACTCTGTCACCCAGGCTGGAGTGCAGTGGCATGATCATGGTTCACTGCAGCCTCCACCTCCCTGGATCAAGTGATCTTCCCACCTTAGCCTCCAGAGTAGCTGGGACTAAAGGCACACAGTATCATATCCAACTAATTCTTTAAAAAAATTTGTAGAGACAGAGTTTCACTATATTGTCTAGGCTTGTCTTGCACTCCTAACCTCAAGCGATCGACCCGTCTTGGCCTCCCAAAGTGCTGGGATTACAGGTGTGAGCCACCGCACACAATCTGTATTTATTTTAAACATAACACAAAACTACAAAAACAAAAAGCTTCAATGCACACAAAAGAGCATAAACTAGAAACCACTAGTGTCCTCTATTTGAGTAACTTTTTAATAAATTATGACATATCATGTGATAAGATTATAAAAATGAGCTAGAAATATTAAAATGTTTGTCCTAGTATTAACAAAAATATACGGTCACTATATGCTCACTGTAATTATGTAAGAATTCTGTAAAAACACAAACAAGGGAAAAATGGAAATTTAAAAATGCCTTAGGGTCACTGATGTTTTTAATGTAGTGTATGACATTGTCTTTAATCTTGTTTTTTTAAGAGGCATGGTCTTGCTTTGTCACCCAGCTGGAATGTAGTGGTACAATCACAGATCACTGCAGTCTCAAACTCCTGGGCTGAAGTGATCTTCCTACCACAGCCTTCTGAACAGCTAGGACGGACTACAGACGCATGCCACCATGGCCAGCTAATTTATTTTTACTTTTTATAGAGGTGGGGGCCTTGCTATATTGTCCAGGCTGGTCTCGGATTCCTGGGTTCAAGCAATCCTCCCACCTTGGCTTCTCAAAGTGTTGGGATTACAGGCATGAGCCACTGCGCTGAGCTACATTTTTTAAATTTTGTTGTTGTTGCTGTTGTTGAGATGGAGTCTCACTCTGTCGCCCAGACTGGAGTGCAGTGGCGTGACCTAAGCTCACTGCAACCTCCGTCTAGCAGGTTCAAGTGATTCTCCTGCCTCAGCCCTCTGAGTAGCTGGGATGATAGGTGTCCACCACCACGCCGTGCTAATTTTTTATATTTTTTAGTAAAGACGGTGTTTCACCATGTTGGCCAGGGTGGTCAACTCCTGATCTCACGTGATCCACCCACCTCAGCTTCCCAGAGTGCTGACATTACAGGTGTAAGCCACCACACCCAGCCAGTTTTTTAATTTATAAAACAACTGATTCCAAGTCAACCCTGGCCTAAGTAGTAGAGTTCCTATAATACATGTGTTATTACGTAAAAAGTAAATATTTAGAAAAGCACACAAATGTTCAAGTAAAGATGGTAGAGTGAAAAAGGACTAAAGAACAACCTGTTACCCACTAATATGATATAAATATATGTACATATGTGTATGTGATTTTTTACCAGAAAACCCACCAGCTACATACGATAATACAAAAAGCTATTTAAGCTAAGAACCTACCAACTTTAAAAAGTAGTAGACAGAAAAAAAGTCTGTATGATACAGTATGACCAGGAGCCTGATTACGGCCTACAAGCAGCAGTGAGAAAGAAAGGCAAATTAAAAATTTTGAAAATTTTAAGAAATATATGTTTGGATAGAAAAATTTGATTTGTCATGCCCTAGAGAAGTTGAGGAAAATATCTTAAGCACAGAAGCTTCAAAACCTAGGCAGAGGCATCACCGGCATCTGCCAACTTCTAAGGCCCTATACCGAGTTGAGGGAAGGATCTGAAGCACATAGAAACATACTATACCCTCAGCAGTATGAACTGAGACTGGTATAAGACATTTAACACAATCTAAGGAGATGGGAAAGCGTAGGGCCACAGAAGGGCAAAAGCAAAGTCCTGACCTAGGTATCCAAATTAAGTCTGAGCAAGACAAAAAGAAATGGCCATACAACCATATAAACAGGTTCTTGTAACACAGAGCAACCTAATAAAAACATGCATCTAATGAAAGAAAAGCCCAAAGATGAAAAGACAAAACAAGTCAATTAAAAAGAAAGGTTTTGGCGTAAAGGAAACCAATTAAGAGGAACAATGAATTTGGGGGGGAAAAAAAAAGCAAGGTAAAGAACTAATGACTTAAACAAATGGCAAGGAGAAAAATCTCAAGATAACAAGAGTATTGAGGAGGCCAAATGGTGGATCACTTGAGTCCAGGAGTGCGAGACCAGCCTGGACAACATGACAAAACCTCATCTCTACAGAAAATACAAGAATTAACCAGGCATGGTGGCGCACACCTGTTGTCCCAGCTATTCAGGAGGCTAAAGTGGGAAGATATATTTAGCTCATGAGGTCAAGGCTGCAGTGAGCCATGAGCACACCACTGCGCTCCAGCCTGGATGACAGAGCAAGACCCTGTATCATAAAAAAAAAAAAAAAAAAAAAAAAAAAAAAAAAAAAAAAAAAAAAAAAAAAAAAAAAAAA
>PVKV010022888.1:0-13563 GCA_004027835.1 Alouatta palliata | reverse complement strand
AAGATATCAAAAGAAAAAAAATCTAGAATAAAGGCTGAACAGAAAGATAATTAGTATCTCTGAAGTAGAATAACTAATTAAATGGAAAAGAAAAGGCAGAAGGATACAATAGAAAATATTCCAAAAATAAAAGTGAAAAAAATCTATATAAGGAAAGAAAAAATATACCAAATCACAGATGGAAATACATATCCTAGTCAATGAAACACCAAGGATAAAGAAATAATTATCCAGAAATACAAGGAGACAAAAAAAAATCACCTTTAAAAAAATTTTTTAACTTGGAATATACAAAGGAAATTACTAGATATCTTCCCAAAGAAATGCTGGAGACTCTAGGGATAACTTAATCCTATAGGAATCACATTAATTTTACCTTTAAAATTTATTCTAAATTCACCATTTCCATTCCAGAATTTTAGTTCTTATGCTCATCATTTTTTCCTATACTACTACCAAGGATTCCTGCATTTATGTCAAGATTCCAACCTTACTTCTATTCAAACTGTCAAGAGTTATCTTCTTAAAGCACAGATCTGGATCACATCATTCTACAGATACAGGTGATGGGGAGGAAAGCAGCAAATCACACTGCCATGTGTGTACCTATGTAACAATCTTGCATGTTCTTCACATGTACCCCCAAACCTAAAATGCAATAAAAAGTATATATATTAAAAAAAAAAAAAACCATGGTGAGACCAGGAACAACAAAATAAAACCCAAAACCCATTGTACAGGGAGCAAGCTACTCTATTTGCTTCTACCTTACCTTTGTTATGTACTTAAGCCAAGACACATTATTTGTCATTCCCCAAAATCCATCCTACACTTTCTATCTTCTATGCCTTTGCTAAAGACCACTTTGAAGATTCTATTCTCAAAATCCAAAATCACCACCTGGGAGACAGAGCAAGACTCCATCTCAAAAAAAAAAAAAAAAAAAAAAACTTAAAAAACAAATTAACATCTAAAAAAAAAAAAGGATTCTGAGGTCAAATCTAGCTTCTGAAGTAGTCACATGATCAAGCAGCAGTGTTTGCCAGGAGCAGAGCAAGGGACAGTGGCAATATCCATGCCAGACAACTGTCTTCTTCATTTTTGATAATGATCTTCTCTATAAAACGTACCCCTATGCCCACAACCACTTTCAGTATAAACATAAGAAAACTGGTAATGATATTACATATTAGGGTCATTTTGCAAATCAATAAATAATATATGTTAAAGATTAAAGAGCCCATGAGTCAGAAAGGCTTTAACATTTCCCTGCCTGTCACAAGTAGACCATGGAAAGAAAATTCTATCCTTTCCCTTCTCTATATCTCTATTTTCCTGCCTAAGATGAGGGTAATACATGTTATCTCCCAAGAGCATCTTAAGTCTTAATAACTTAGAGGCACAAGATGAGCCCAAAAAACAGATAAACTGTTAGTAGTGTTTGTGACTGTACCACTTTGTGGGGGAAAGGAATAATGTTAGAACCTGAATGTGCTATTCTCTATGAAGAATATTTATTGATTTCCAAATATACAAATAATTTCAACACAAATGACATCAATCATCTTGAACTTTGGTCTTAAGATAAACTAGTCTGACAGCTCCACTATAAAGTTTACATTATGAATATTATCTCTTCATTTGATGAGCTACCTACTGTCTTCAAATGTTCATGAAACTTTCCCTTACATTTGCTTATACTTTTGAAGTAAAATAAACATTGTAAGTCTGCCTCATTTTGGTAGCCATGCTGTCTTTCACGCACTTTACCTAATTTGTAATCTGTTAGGTGTCTAAAAAATACATTCATTAACAATTTGAAGAAAACATGTTGCCTACATCATTTAATGATATAATCTTCTATTGAGGAAGGAGACCCAGGCATCTGGAACCACCACCCCCTCGACTTCCACACTACATTTCAATAGAAGAAAACGCTGGCGGACTGTCGCCTCCTGAATCCCCTTCCTGTAGATAGCAGACTTGGTATTGGGGAAACTCTCAGGACGACACTATTTTTACTTAAAACAAGATCAAACCTCCATCCAGAGACCAGAACCTTTTCACATGTGATTTCTAAAACTGTAAACCCGAAACCTTTTCATATGTGATTTCTAAAACTGTAAACCTGAAACCTTTTCACATGTGATTCCTAAAACTGTAAACCGAAACCCTTTCATATGTGATTTCTAAGGCTGTAAACCTAAGATTCTCCCACGTGTATTATCTAGAGTATAAGCCCATATAAAGGCAGAACCTTCCTTTGTTGGACGAGCTGAGTTTAGACAAATTATTGCTTGGCTCCCAGCCGGAATAAACCCTTTTCTTCCCCATTCGGTGTTCAAGAGTTCTGTTTCTCGCGGCCGCTCCTGCTGCACTATAAGACATTTTAATACCATCTGTGAGCTTTAATTTAATGCTGAACTAAGACTAATATATGGTACAGCACTTGGAAATGTATAAGTCTTTTTAGTTTCTATAAAAACAATTTTTTAAAAGTAGAGTACATTCATACTGCTGGTATTTCATATTTTAAAATTTTTTTCAGGCCAGGCATGGTGGCTCATGCCTAATCCCAACACTCTGGGAAGCCGAGGCAGGCAGATCACCTGAGGTCAGGAGTTCGAGACCAGCATGGTCAAATACGATGAAACCCCATCTCTACTAAAAATACATAAATTAGCAGGGCATGGTGATGCACACCTGTAATCCCAGCTACTCGGGAGGCTGAGGCACAAGAATCGCTTGAACATGTGAGGCAGAGGTTGCAGTGAGCCAAGATCGCACCATTGCACTCCAGCCTGGGCAAAAGAGCAACACTCCGTTTCCAAAAAAAAATTAAGACTACTTATAAATGCCTCTTTTAAAAAACTGTAAATCAGGTTTCTTGCTTTTAAAAGGAATCTACAACTGGATAAGGGAAAAGCAGAAGCAAATAGTATTAAGCACTTACATGACAGGTACCCTGCTTACCACTTCATCCTTATTGTTTAATCTTCATAACATTATAAGGTAGTAGATTTCATCCCATATTAAATAGCTAAAACTAAGATTCAGAGAGGCTAATATACTTGTCTAAAGTCACAAATTCATATACTGTCAAAGAGGATTCAGGTTCAAGTTTACCTGATTCCAGGGCCAATGAAAACTGCCTTCAGGACAAAGGAATGAAATACAGTCAATGAGCCACATAATGATGTTAGTCAATAATAGACTACATTTACAACAATGATCCCATGAGATTACAGTGGAGCTGAAAAATTCCTGTAACCTAGTGATATGGTAGCCGTTGTAACACTGTAATGCAATTACTTTATTTTTTACATATTTAGTGTATCCTGTGTGTACAGTGTTTATAAAGTCTACACTAGTGTGCAATGATGTCTTAGGCCTTCACATTCACTCACCAATCACTCACTGACTCACCCACAGCAACTTTCAGGTCTGCAAACTGCATTCAAGTGCCCTACACAAGTATACCATTTTTTCTCTTTTATATAGTATTTTTATCGTAACTTTTCCACATTTAGATAAATAACTCTGCACCATTGTGTCCGTAGTATTCAGTACAGTAACATGCTGTATAGGTTTGCAGCCTATGAGCAAGAGAGTATACTATACAGCCTAGATGTGTACTAGGCTGTATCATCTGGGTCTGTGTAAGTATACTCTATGCTGTTCGAAGAAAGACAATGGCCTAAGGAGGCATTCCTCAGAACAGATCCCCCTCATTAAGCAATGCATGCCTGTATTCTGAGAGGCTTACTGACAGCAAGGGACAAGAATGAAGGAAGGGACTGAATAGCTAGTGTCAGAGGAGAAGCATAAAGACTGCAAAGGGCCTAGATATTAATTATAGACATTTTGCAGAACAGTAAGAGTCCTTGTTTTTCAAATTCCTTTCATATCCATTACCTCATCATCTGAGGAAGCATCCACTCACTTTTCTTTTTTTAGTTTTTCAAATAATTTTTTAAATTGTGTGCATTTTAGGGATTTAAACAGACATAAATTCACTACTAAGTACAAGAGTAATTAACTGAACAACAATACTGATGACTATACATGTATAAGCAGTTACTTCTGAAATCTGCTTTCACATTCAGATAACTAGGTCAGAATTTAAAGTGATTTTTTTTTTAACCTTATGTTACTCAATTACTTCTTTCCTACACCCTTTCACATTTTTCCTGGCTGTCATCTGTGGCATAAGTTGATTCAAAGGCTTGATTATAGCAACTAAATAAGCAAAATTGACGACTTTAGCCAAAGTAAAGGTTTAAAACAGTGCACTTACTTCCAGATTCTTCAAGGCTTTGAAGAGGATATGCCATGCTCAACACAAAGCCTCATTATTATATCAATTTGACCTTTCTGTTCTCCAGCTACAACTTCATTTTCACTCACTTAAATGGAGTTCAAAGTAACTTGTAAAAGTTAGGCTCAAAAGGAATTTGTGGTTTAACACCATTAAATAAGATTATTATACAGATCCAATGTACATTACTTCCTGAAATTTAAATTTAAAAAACAAAAATACTAAGAAATACTAACAGAAATCAGAAGTTCCTCTGGCCAAACCATAAAAATTTGTCCCTCCAAATTTTACCAGTTGGTACAGGAACACAAACTCAAATACCTGTAGAGCATGCAAATGTCATTAATGTGCAGAGGGCTAGGAAAAGATGACACGTGCCAAACTACATGAATACTAAGCCATATACTGCCTTTTAAAATAGTAGACAGGTATAACAATTAAGTACAGACATTTTACAAACACTGGGTCAAATCACAACAAGCAAACATTTAACATTTCAGTCTATGTAAGATCTGCTTGAGCAAAGTTCCCTCAATTAAAGTAAATGGGCAGTAAGGACAAGGCTGTAGGAGCTCCAGCATCAGGGAGAAGAGTAACAGGAGTAACATTAACGTGGATGGAAGACTACTAGGCCATAAATTCACTAATGGCACATACTGGGTTTGATTCACCAAAACACATTACTCAACCCCAAGCTTGCTCAGTACATGACAAACAGTAAATACCAAAACATGAAACATTTTATAAAGAACTACATACATTAAAATTACAGTTTCATAGAAAGATATTGGTGGTAGTTTTTACATAATAGAATACAACACGGTAATGAAGACCTAATTATTGCTATATGTAACAATACAGATAAAACTAATAGGATCCTTTAAACGGGATCCAGAGACTTCAGAGTAAAATGGTGTGGTTCCATTTATATGAAGGATCCTATAAACAGAATCCAGAGACTTGAGAGTAAAAATGGTGTGGTTCCATTTATATGAAGGTCAGATTTCTACTTTCAATGTAAAAAGCTACAATTAATATTACTCTTACCTAAAAACCTGGAAGAGCCAGATAATCTTCAAAATCATAACCTTTCAGAAGTCCATCAGAAAGCTGGTATTATAAGGCAACCAAGTTGACCAAATTCGAAAAGGAGACAAGCCCCTCCAAGGAGAGATGGGACATTTACAGTTTCACTTCTGGCTGAGCATAAGAGACAGAACGACCACCACAAAAAGACATAATAAGCTAACATTTTAATGTTGGCTTAAAAGACAAATGTGGACTAGCACAACAGCAAGCTCTTCCACATGGGCCTCAACCTAGTGTTCAAGAGAAAAATATGGGGAAGACCCCTCTTAATGGCACATGCATGCAGAAGGTGATCAAAGGCTGCACTGGGACAAACAGAAAGCCTCTCACTTTCCTGCCTCCTCCTGTCCTCCAAGGCAAAAGCCTTAAACTACTGGGGAAGGAGCAGCAAGACTTCTCACCTAGGGACAAAGGAAAAAATCCACTGCATCTGAGGGAAACAGAATGGAATGTGAGAAATGTTCAGTTGATCCATTTATGTGAGAGTAAGGTCATGAACTGATTAAACTAATTATGATAATACGTGTTAGAATAGAGCAGTGGTCCCACAGTGCTTGTGTATATCAGAATCACACAGAAGACTTCATTAAAACAAGATCTCTGAACTCCACTCCCAGAGTTTCTGAACCAAGGTATCTAAGGTACGGCCTTAGGAAAATGTATTTTTAACAAGTGTCCAGGTGATGTTGATTCTGCCAATCTGGAGTTCATATGTTGAAAATCCCTGGGATAGAGATTAACTCTGCAAGAGGTGGCTAACTGAAAAGGGGTTTACTAAGAAGTTGGCAACTTGATCTGGATGGTGTAAAATTCACCAAGAGTACATCATTTAAGATGTATGCATTTTATTGTATGTAACTTATACCTCATTTTTTAAAGTTTCCCTTAAAAAATTAAAAGCCTTCAAACTGCTTCTAATCCTATAAATGGTAAAAATGAGCCTTACTGCTGACAACTTATCCTACAAATTAATAAAGGAATTAGGCATGTATCCTGCTCTTCTTGCACTTCAAAGCAATCAAAAAACTGACAGAAAATCTTTAAAGAAGAACCACAACTAGTAAGTACAGAAAAAATGATGGAATCACAAAATAAGAAAATCTGAAACACTCCATTAAATACCAAAACACCTCTCAAAAAAGGGAGTGTGACAGTTAAAACTGAAACTATTAAAAGCTGAGTGGTAAATAACAACTAGCGGTTAATTACGCTGTTTTCTCTACTCATTACGTTTGAAAGCATCCATATATTTCCATTGAAAAAGGTAAACTCTGGCTGCGCACAGTGGCTCATACCTGTAATCCCAGCACTTTAGGTAGCTGAGACAGGTGATCACCTGAGGTCAGGAGTTCCAGACCAGCCTGGCCAACATGGTGAAATGCCATTTCTACTAAAAATACAAAAAATAGCTGGGCGTGGTAACGGGTCCCTGTAATTCCAGCTGTCTGTATCTCAGGGATAACACAAATGGTTTCGTAGAGGTTGCAATGCTTGAGCTGAGCCTCAAAAGATAAACAGTAAATAGAAATAAAGACACTGAATGTGAAAAACAATAAAGCCTAAGAGCATAAAGAAAATTATAGAACCTAGATTCCAACAAGACGGCCAAACAAGAACAGCTCCAGAGCGCAGTTCCCAGAGAGTGAGAGAGACGCAGAGGGCAAGTGATCTCTGCATTTCCAACCGAGGTACCAGGGCGATTTCAATGGGACTGGTTGGACAGTGGGTGTAGCCCAAGTAGGGCAAACCGAGGCAGGGTGGGGTGCTGCCTCCCCCAGGGAGTGCAACTGACTGGAGGATTGGGGACTTCCCCCCTACCCCCACCCTGCACTCAAGTTCAAATACCGTGCTTTTCCCATGGCCTCTGCAACCCACAGACCAGAAGATCTCCACCTGGCTGAAAAGCACCACGAGTTAACAGCACAGACATAAGTGGCAGCTCCAGCCAGGGCCACGGGTTGTCAGCACAGATCTGGGCAGATGTTTTGACTAGCACCGAGAGCACCTGTGGGGCAGAGCTACCCACTCCCCAGAAAAAGGGGAGCTGAAAGCAGGGAGACAGGTGATACCACTGGGTGGTTCCCATCCCTACAAAGTTCAAACTGAAGTCCTCTCACTTCACAGTTTCGCAGCCAGCAAACCAGTTCAAGCTCAACCCAGGACAATGGAGCTCGATGGGGAGAAGGGTGTCCGCCATTGCTGAGGTGGGTCTAAACCTACTGGTATAAACAAAAGCCAGAGGAAGCTTACACAGCAGCTGGACTGAGTCCGTGAAGCCAGAGGAAGCTTACACAGCAGCTGGACTGAGTCTGTGAAGTCAGAGGAAGCTTACACAGCAGCTGGACTGGGTCCATGATAGCCTAGCAGCACCTCCGCAAGTAGACAAGAGGCAGACTGCCTCCTCAAGTGGCTTTCTGACCCCTGTACAACCAAAAAGATGCCTTATACATGAGACCTCTGGCTGACACCTGGTGGGTACCCTTCTGGGATGAAGCTACCAAAAGAAAGATCAGACAGCAATTCTTGCTGTTCTGCAGCCCCCACGGGTGATTCCCAGGC
Source organism: Alouatta palliata (assembly GCA_004027835.1). Classification (NCBI taxonomy): domain Eukaryota; kingdom Metazoa; phylum Chordata; class Mammalia; order Primates; family Atelidae; genus Alouatta; species Alouatta palliata. Next base: position 5,597 of record PVKV010022888.1, on the reverse strand, counting down.
AAGCAAGGTCTGGAGTGGACCTTCTGCAGTCCTATAGCAGAGGAGCCTGACTCTTAGAAGGAAAACTAAAGAACACAAAGAAATAGCTTCAACATCAACAGAAAGGATGTCCACTCAGAGACCCCATCTGAAATCACCAACTGCAAAGATCAAAGGTAGATAAATCCACAAAGATGGGAAGAAACCAGCACAAAAAGGATGAAATTATCAAAGTCCAGAACACCTCTCCTCCTCAAAGGGATCACAACACCTAACCTGGAAGGGAACAAAACAGGATGGAGAATGACTCTGACAAACTGACAGAAGCAGGCTTCAGAAGGTGGGTAACAAACTTCTCTGAGCTAAAGGAACATGTTCTAACCCAAAGCAAAGAAACTAAAAACCTTGAAAAAAGATTAGATGAAATGCTAACTAGAATAACCAGCTTGGAGAAGAACATAAAGACCTGATGGAGCTAAAAAACACAGCATGAGAACTTCGCAAAGCATAACAAGATTGAATACCTGAATCGATCAGGCAGAATAAAGTATAACAGAGATTGAAGATCAACTCAAGGAAATAAAACAAGAAGGCAAGATTAGAGAAAAAAGAGTGAAAAGAAATGAACAACACCTCCAAGAAATATAGGATTATGTGAAAAAAAAACCCTAATCTACGCTTGAATGGTGTACCTGAACGTGACGGGGAGAATGAATCCAAGCTGGAAAACACTCTATAGGATATTATCCAGGAGAACTTCCCCAACCTAGCAAGATAGGTCAACATTCAAATACAGGAAATACAGAGAACATTACAAAGATACTCCTCAAGAAGAGCAAACCCAAGGCACATAATCATATGATTCACCAGAGTGGAAATGAAGGAAAAAATACTAAGCACCACCACAGAGAAAGGTCAGGTTACCCACAAAGGGAAGCCCGTAAGACTCACAGTGGCTCTCTTGGCAGAAACCCTACAAGCCACAAGAGAGTGGGGGACAATATTCAACGTCCTTAAAGAACTTGCAACTCAGATTTTTATATCCAGCCAAACCAACCTTCATAAGTGAAGGAGAAATAAAATCCTTTACAGACAAGCAATTGCTGAGAGATTTCATCACCACGAGACCTGCCTTACAAGAGCTTCTGAAGGAAAGAAACACTAAACATGGAAAGGAACAGCCAGCACCAGCCACTGCCTAAATGTACCAAATGGAAAGACCAAAGAGGCAATGAAGAAACTGCGTCAACTAACGGGCAAAACAACCAGCCAGTAACAAAATGGCAGGATCAAATTCACACATAACAATATTAACCTTAAATGTAAATGGTCTAAATGCCCGAATCAAAAGACAAAGAGTGGCAAACTGGATAAAGAGTCAAGACCCATCAGTGTGCTATATACAGGAGACCCATTCAATGTGCAAAGATACACAAAGACTCAAAATAAAGGGATGGAAGAAGATTTACCAAGCAAATGGAGAGTAAAAAAAAACCAAGTGTTACAATCCTAGTCTCTGATAAAACGAACTTTAAACCAACAAAGATCAAAAGACACAAAGAAGGGCATTATATAACGGTAAAAGGATCAATGCAACAAGAAGAGCTAACTATCCTAAGCATATATGCACCCAATACACGAACACCCAGATACATAAAGCAAATTCTTAATGACCAACAAAGAGACTTAAACTCACACACAGTAACAGTGGGAGACTTTAACACTCCACTGTCAATATTAGACAGATCAACAAGAGAGAAGATCAACAAGGACATTGACTTGAACTCAGATCTGGACCAAGCAGACCTAATAGATATTTACAGAACTCTCCACCCCAAATCCACAGAATATACATGCTTCTCAGCACCACATCACACTTACTCTAAAATTTACCACATAATTGGAAGTAAGTCATTCCTCAGCAAATGCAAAAGAACAGAAATCATAACAAATTGTCTCTCAGACCAGAGTGCAATCAAATTAGAACTCAGGATTAAGAAACTCTCAGAAAACCGCACAACTACATGGGAACTGAATAACTTGCTCCTGAATGATGACTGAATAAACAATGAAACAAAGGCAGAAATAAAGATGTTCTTTGAAACCAATGAGAAAAAAGAAACAATGTACCAGAATCTATGGGACACATTTAAAGCAGTGTTTAGAGGGAAATTTATAGCAATAAATGCCCACATAAGAAATGAGGAAAGATCTAAAATCGACACCCTATCATCAAAATTGAAAGAGCTAGAGGAGCAAGATCAAAAAAAGCCAAAAGCTAGCAGAAGACAAGAAATAACTAATATCAGAGCAGAACTGAAGGAGATAGAGACACAAAAAAACCTTAAAAAAAAAAAATCAATAAATCTGGGAGCTGGTTTTTTGGGAAAAAAAATTAACAAAAGAGACCGCTAGTCAGACTAATAAAAAAGAAAAAGAGAGAAGAATCAAATAGATGCAATAAAAAACGATAAAGGGGATATCACCACTGATTCCACAGAAATACAAACTACCATCAGAGATTACTAAAAACAACTCTATGCAGAAAACCACTAAACCTGGAAGAAATGGATAAACTCCTGGACACTTACACTCTCCCAAGACTAAACCAGGAAAAAGTTGAACACCTGAACAGACCGATAACAAGGTCTGAAGTTGAGGCACTAATTAATAGCCTACTAATCAAAAAATGTCCAGGTACAGACAAGTTTAGAGCCAAATTCTACCAGACGTAAAAAGGGGAGCTGGTACCATTCCCTCTGAAACTATTCCAAACAATCCAAAAAGAGGGAATCCTCCCTAACTCATTTTATGAGACCAACATCATCCTGACATCAAAACCTGGCAGAGACACAGCTAAAAAAGAAAACTTCAGGCCAATATCTATGATGAACATCAATGCAAAAATCTTCAATAAAATACTGGCAAACCGACTGCCAACAGCACATCAAAAAGCTTATCCATCACAATCAAGTAGGCTTCATCCGGGGATGCAAGGCTGGTTCAACATACACAAATCTGTAAATGTAATCCATCACATAAACAGAACCAAAGACAAAAACCACATGATCATCTCAATAGATGCAGAGAAGGCCTTCGACAAAATTCAATAGCCCTTTATGCTAAAAACTCTCAATAAACTAGGTATCGATGGAACATATCTCAAAATAATAAAAGCTATTTATGACAAACTCATAGCCAATATCATACTGAACGGGCAAAAACTGGAAGCATTCCCTTTGAAAATTGGCACTAGACAAGGATGCCCTCTCTAACCATTCCTATTCAATATAGTATTGGAAGTTCTAGCCAGAGCAATCAGGCAAGAAAAAGAAATAAAGGGTATTCAATTAGGAAAAGAGGAAGTCACATCGTCTCTATTTGCAGACGACATGATTGTATATTTAGAAGACCCTATCGTCTCAGCCCAAAATATCCTTAAGCTGACAAGGAACTTCAACAAAGTCTCAGGATACAAAATCAATGTGCAGAAATCACAATCATTCCTATGCACCAATAACAGACTAACAGCCAAATCATGAGCGAACTCCCATTCACAATTGCTACAAAGAGAATAAAACACCTAGGAATACAACTAAGAAAGAATGTGAAGGACCTCTTCATGGAGAACTACAAACCACTGCTCAACAAAATAAGAAAGGACACAAACAGATGGAAAAACATTCCATGTTCCTGGTTAGGAAGAATCAGTATCATGAAAATGGCCATACTGCCCAAAGTAATTTACACATTCAGCGCTATCTCCATCAAGCTACCACTGACCTTCTTTACAGAACTGGAAAAAACAAACTTAAACTTTGTATGGAACCAAAAGAGAGCCCACATAGCCAAGACATTCCTAAGCAAAAAGAACAAAGCTGAAGGCATCACACTACCTGACTTCAAACTGTACTACAAGGCTACAGTAATCAAACCAGCATGGTACTGGTACCAAAACAGAGATACAGACCAATGGAACAGAACAGAGGCCTCAGAAGTAATGCCACACATCTACAACCATCTGATCTTTGACAAACCTGACAAAAACAAGCAATGGGGAAAGGATTCCCTGTTTAATAAATGATGTTGGGAAAACTGGCTAGCCATGTGCAGAAATCTGAAACTGGACCCCTTCCTGACAACTTACACTAAAATTTACTCCAGATGGATTAAAAATTTAAACATAAGACCTAACACACAAAAACCCTAGAAGAAAACCTAGGCAAAACCATTCAGGACACAGGCACAGGCAAGCGCTTCATCACTAAAACACCAAAACCAATGGCAACAAAAGCCAAAATGGACAAATGGGATCCAATTAAACTTAAGAGTTTCTGCACAGCAAAAGAAACAATCATCAGAGTGGACTGGCAACCAACAGAATGGGAAAAAATTTTTGCAATCTATCTGTCAGACAAAGGACTAATATCCAGAATCTACAAAGAACTAAAGCAGTTACAAGGAAAAAAAAAAAAAAAAAAAAAAAAAAAAAAAAAAAAAAAAAAAAAAAAAAAAAAAAAAAAAAAAAAAAAAAAAAAAAAAAAAACATTCAAAAGTGGGCAAAAGATATGCAAAGACACTTTTTAAAAGAGGACACTTATGAGGCCAAAAAATATATGAAAAAATGCTCATCATCACTGGTCATTAGAGAAATACAAATCAGAACCACATTGAGATACAATCTCATGCCAGTTAGAATGGCGATCATTAAAAAATAACAGATGCTAGAGAGGATGTGGAGAAACAGGAACACTTTTACACTGTTGGTGGGAGTGTAAATTAGTTCAACCATTGTGGAAGACAGTGTGGTGATTCCCCAAGGATCTAGAAATAAAAATTCCATTTCACCCAGGAATCCCATTATTGGGAATATACCCAAAGGATTATAAATCATTCTATTATAAAGACTCATGCACACGTATGTTCACTGTGGCACTGCTTACAATAGCAAAGACCTGGAACCAACCCAAATGCCCACCAATGATAAACTGGACAAAGAAAATGTGGCACATACGTACCATGGAATACTATGCAGCCATAACAAAGGATGAGTTCATGCCCTTCGTAGGGACATGGGTGAAGCTGGAAACCATCATCCTCAACAAACTGACACAAGAACAGAAAACCAAACACCGCAAGTTCTCACTCACAGGCAGGTGTTGAACAATGAGAACACACAGGCACAGGGAGGGGAATGTCACACACTGGGGTCTGTTCAGGAGTGGAGGGCTAGAGGAGGGACAGTTCGCAGGTGGGGAGGTTAGGGAGTGATAACGTTGGGAGAAATGCCTGATGTAGGTGATGGGGGAATGCAGACGCAACCCACCATGGCATGTGAGTGCCTATGCAACAATCCTGCAAGATCTGCACATGTACCCCAGAACTTAAAATACAATAAAATAAAAAAAAAGAAAGAAATGTATAGAACCAGCATGACACATTCAGATAATTGTTATTAGCTGAACAATGGTAGTGAACAGGGTTTCAGAAATGCCTAAGAAAAAAGAACAGTGAAGACAATACAGTCTACAGAGTGGCTTATGTGCCATACTAAGAAGTCTGAGTTTTACTATGGGCAATTAGGAACCTAAAGGTTTTAAACCATAAAAAAAAAAAAT
>PVKV010022887.1:0-34432 GCA_004027835.1 Alouatta palliata | reverse complement strand
GGGAAGGGAAGCGGGGGAGAGGAGGGAGGAAGGGAAGGGAGGGGAGGGGAGGAAAGCGCGAGCACAGGCAGTGCTGCAGTCACATGAATGAATGAATCTGAAAAAAATGACATGGAACAAAAGAAGCTAAAAACAGAGGCGTGCCCAGAGCATGGCTCCATTTGTATGAGATTCAAGAACAGGCTAAACTCACTGACAGTGATGGGTGATAGCCATCAGAATGGTGGGCATCTTGGGAGGGGGGTCAGTGCCTGGAAATGGTCGTGCGGAAGTCTTCCGGGGTTCTGGGAGATGGTTACACAGGTGTACACATATGGAAAAATTCATCAAGCTGTACAAATAAGATTAATTAATTTTACTCCAGACCTCAATTAAAACATACTTTAAAAATAGATGTGGCAGCTCAAGCCATCTGGCTCCTGGGGCCTCCTCTTCATTCCTGAGTCTGCCCTCTGGCAAAGAGCCCTGGCATCCACCGCCAGAGAACTGCTCTCTCCTCCTCCCCTTTACCCCCACTCCCACCTCTCAAGGCACAGCCCCCTGAAGCAGCCGAGGGTTCCCACACTGCCTGAGAGCAGCATGGAGGAGGGGGCACACGAATTCTCTCGCAGGCAGCCCCAAGCTATTTTGAGCCCATGTGGGCCCCTAGCTCCAGTTCATTCTCCTGGGATCGAGGAGGAAATTTCCCCTCTTCTTCTCAACAGTCCCCAGACCGAATCGCAAGTGACCCAGCAGAGCTCTGGCCTGTGGCCTGGGCATCAGCCAGCAAAAGAGGCTTCTAGCTTAATCACAGAGTCAGTATAAATGGGCACAAGGCAGGGCAGTAAGACTCACCCAGCCTGGAGTGTCAAAGAGTGTCCCACTGCTTCATGGGACAGGCATGTCCACAAGGAGCCCGGCGTGGACCAGGGCAGGGGAACAGCCCCTTGTTTATTCTCCTGTTCTTCACTCAGCAGAGCTGTCTGGAGCACTGGGTCCGTACCAGGCCCTGCAGGAGGCACCAGGGATGCAAAATCGATACGCTCTCCAAAGTCAGTATACAGACAGCCAAGCACAGGAAGAGATGTTGAGCAGCATTAGACATTAGGGAAACGCAAATCAAAACCACAGTGAGATGCCACCTCACAACCCCTAGGACAGCTAGGCTCTTTTCTTAAAGGACAATATCAAGTGTTGGTGAGGAAGTGGAGAAATTGGAATTCTCTATATTGCTGGCAGAAATAGAAAATGGTTCGGCCACTGTGGAAAACAATTTAGTGATTCCTCAAAAAGTTAAACATAGAATCACCATATGATCTAGCATATTCCACTCCTGGATATAGGCTCAGAAGAATGAAGGCAAGTACTCAAACAAATATGTGCATATAAACGTTCATCACAGCATTATTCACAGTAAGCAAAAGGTGAAGACAACCCAAACGTTTATCAGCGAATGAATAAACGAACTGTGCTATATCCATGTAACAGAGTATTATTCACAGTCACAAAAAGAAACTCCCACACCCAGTACTAGCCTGTTAAATAACTTATGGCCCAACTATACAAAGGAATATTAGGCAGTCATCAAAAAAGAGGTTGCTATGCTTTGTACTGTTGAGGAACGATTTCCCGAGATGCAGAGTTAAGTGAAAATAAGCCAGAAGCCAGGCTGCATAGGTAGTGTGTGCTGCTATTAATGTGCAGAGAGAAACAGGTGTCCAGGTGTGCACAGACCCGCTCCAAGAGGGTGTGTGAGAAACTGGTAGCAGCCTTGCTTCTGGGGAAGAGAAATGACAGCATTGTAAAGACACTTCATTTTCACTTTTTATCTTTATGCACAATATTTTTCACTGTATGTCTATACCATAGGTGTGAGAAAAAACTTTACAAAAATTAAAAATAAAACAGTAAGTTAGATAAGCACCGTCATGAAGTGATATCAAGATTATTATTTTGAAGCTCACTTGGTTTGCCTACTATGGATACCACAATCACATTTATGCACCAAATAAAACGGCATAGAAGGAGCAGTAACATCTCAAGCTGTAGAGAGGGGTGCAGAGGAGGCGGGACAAGACCTCTTCGTTTTATTCCTCAGGCTTCTGAAATTTTTAATTTTTTATGATGAGAATGCGCGGGCACAATACTTGTGAAAATGTCTTAGGTAAGAAAACACACAGCTTTGAAGAAGAGAGAGGAGTACGATGTACGGTAAGGGGAGAGCAGGGAGCCACTGCCAGCAGCTGGCTATCAGGGAATGCTTCCTGGAGGAGAAGGCATCTGAGCTCTCAGAGAATGTTGTGTCTCTTTCGGTCAATGAAGGAGATCGGCCCCAGAGAAGGGCCCCTCTTGGTCTCACCTGCTTCATCTCCAAAAAGATTGAGTCCTGATAGGACTGCCTCCCCTTCCTCTGCGCAATGGCACTGGGATCTGCTGGGCTAAGACGGAACGGGGTAACCATTGACTCTAAGCACCACAGGGTCTTTGCTTCTCTTTTTCCTCTGTTCTCTGCTGCAGACATAAATTTAAATGACTTCATAATCACGTCTTTGCGCCAGATGCTGCTAAAGCTGGTTGTCTTAAAGAGGGGCACCATTATGATCAACATCCCCATTTTACAGATAAGAAAACGGGACACAGACAGGTTGAGTGCCTTGCCCAAGGTCACACAACTGGAAAATTCAGAGCCAAGATTTTGAACCCATTCAGGCTGGTTCCTTCAACCAGGTGCTCCCCTTCTCTTGGGGTGCATTTTCTTCCAGCTGCTCACTGTCTCCTGCTGTTACGGGAAAGGGGTCCCATTCCAGACCCCAGGAGAGGGTTCGTGGATCTTGCGCAAGAAAGAATTCAGGGCGAGTCCACAGTGCACAGTAAGAGCAAGTTTACTGAAAAGGTAAAGTGGCGAAAAGATAGCTACTCCATAGACAGAGGAGGATGTTCCTGAAAGTAAGAGGAGGAAGCGTCCACCCCCAGTACAAGGCTTGTATATATGGGAGACGTGCTCTGCCACAAGGGTTTGTGATAAAGGATTAATTTTCTTACTGTATTTTACAAGAATCGATATGACTGTGTTGAAAGCACAATTAGAAATGCCTTTCTTTTCCAGATATCAGGCTATCTGGACACTCCCAAGTCTGGGTCTGTTTAGTAAACATTAATTTTTTCCCTTAACCTAAATATCTAGAGGGTAGGTATGCCTACTTTTCTGGGAATGCAGCCCAGCAAGTCTCAGCCTCACCTTCCCAGCCCTCACTCAAGATGGAGTCACTCTGGTTCAAACGTCTCTGACACTGAGACACTCCAGTACCTCCCAGACTCTCTTCCTCCTCCAGTCTGTCTCCCATCACCCCTCCCTCCTCTCCTCTCTCCATGCCCTCCCTCCCTGGCACTGCCAGGCTGGCACTGAGGAAGATCAGCTTTCTTCTGCAGACTGCACATTTCAGCCAGCTCAGCTTCCTGAAGGCAACCCTCCTCCAAACCCTTTACAATGTATCTAATTATAAATCTCTCAGCCGCTCAACATGCTGGAAGAGTTCATATTTAACCAACACTCATGGTCACTCAACCAATCCAGGCAGGGCCATCCCTCCCAGGAGTCTTGCCCTCCCAGGCCCTGGGAGCTGGGCTGGGCAAAGCCTCCACTCAGCACCCCCAGTCCACCTGGAGCAGCAGGGTCGCACACCCCAGGCTTGCCCTGGCCCCCACCAGCTGTGTTTCCAGCCAATGAACCTGCCACTCGAAGCCTTCTTTTTAATTAACTCCGTATCTCAGGCGGCCAGAGCACGTGGGCAAACTTCTGTCTGACTTCCCTGCGAAGCCCAAGCACATCCCAGTTTGCTTTCTAAGAATAGAAGCGGGAGATGGCGGGGAGGGAGGAGGCCGGAATCTAAAAATGAATGTGCAGCCCAGAGCAAAACAACCCGGGCCAGCAGAGGGGTGAGAACGCGGCGCACTCGCGCGCACACACACACACACACACGCACACTCACACACGCACACACACCCAGAGCCGAGGCTGGTGGGGCTGTCTGCTGCCATCCTGGGTGTGAGCCGCGGACCTGGCAGCCTGCCCAGCTGTCTGGCACGGATGGGGGTGGCGGTGGTGCTGCTCATCCCAGCAGCAGGCAGCTGGGGACGCCCATGGGAGTCTGGACTTTTCTGGGCTGCTTGGTTTTCCCCAGTAGACAGAGGTGACTCACTGGCTGGCAGGCTGGGTGGCTCAGGGGATCATGAGAGCCCCAATGCTGCAGTGGAAAGTTCCAGGACATCAGAAACCAAATTGCCAGAGGCAGGAGAAAGGGCAAGACTTAGCCTCCACCAGGAAACTAGGGAGAAAAGGTAACTCCAGCTCCACTGTTGAGGGGACACTTAGGAAGAAATCGGGATGCCTACTTAACTGCTAGTAATGACAATAACAGCAGCAAGAGCTGCCATTCACTGAGACTGTGCTCTAAACCAGGCTCCGTTCTAAATTCCATACTTGAAATATCGTATGTGAGCCTCCCAACAGCCACGTGTGGTACCGCTACTCCTGCCTCTGTTCCACTGATGAGGAAGCTGACGGCGGGGGAGTTTGTTGTGTGCCCAAGCTCACATAGGAAGGGCCATGCCAGGATCTGATCCCGGGCGGGCCTCCTGCACAGGCTGGGCTCCTCCTCTCCCAGCAGGGGCACGTCCCTGAGAGCCAGCCCTTCCCATAGGTGCCTCTGCTTGTAGCTGTGGCACCCCGGAGTGGTCGGCCGATGTGCAGGTAGGAGTGAGGTTACGCTGGGTCCCTGGACTCAGTATCAGGTAATGGTGAACTCCACAAGAGAGAAAGTTTCCCCTTCCAGTTGTCTGTCACCCTCCCTAATTATCCTCTAAGGAGAAAGTCTCAGTTGGGTGCTAGCTTGTCCCCAACACTTCCTAAGCACTTGGATTCTCTGTTTGAACCAAGAGGGCAGGCTCACACTCACCTAACATGAATAACACTATTTCACTTCCTCCGTCTAGTTTTGGAAAGCTATCCAGATTTCCTCGTAGGGTAGTGACACAGAGTTCACTTTTAAGACAAGTAAAGGTTTGTAAGTTAGTTGAACATTTTAGAGGGAGAGGATACTGAAATATGTGGCGATGCAATGACATGAGGTCTGGGTGGAGGAGTGAGGAGTGAGTGAAGACATGACAGAAACACAATCGGTCACGAATAGACACTTTTTGAAGCCAGGTGGTGGGTACTGTATTATATTACATATAATTTCAAATATTGTATCTTATATTACAACATATTTAATATGACATATGTTATATATAATATGTATACATTAAATTATGAGTAAATTAGATTATTCAGGCCACTTCTGTATGTATTTAAAATTTTGCATAATAAAAACACATTTTTAGGCCAGGTGTGGTGGCTCAGGCCTGTAATCCCAGCACTTTGGGAGGCCGAGGTGAGCAGATCACGCGGTCAGGAGATGAATACCATCCTGGTCAACGTGGTGAAGCCCGTCTCTACTAAAAATACAAAAATTAGCCAGGCATGGTGGTGCGCGCCTGTAGTCCCAGCTACTTGTAAGGCTGAGGCAGGAGAATCACTTGAACCTGGGAGGCAAAGGCTGCAGTGAGCCGAGATCGCGCCACTGCACTCCAGCCTGGCGACAGAGCAAGACTCTGTCAAAAAGTAATAATAATAATAATAATAATAATGCTATACAAAAACTTTTTAAAAGTTATCTTAAAGAAGCGAAGAAATAGTACAAGTGGCACACAGACCTGGCAGAAACTATGACCATGATGTCGAACAGCTGAGGCATGCGGGTTAACAGAGGACGGGCTTCCACCATTTCCAAGTTCATGATTTCATTTTTGGGAAGCAGGGGGAGGGGCAGGCTCCCTTTCCTGCCTCCCACTAAGCTCTGTCCTCTGGTCCCCCCAGCCCATGGAAGCCTCTGGTGAGGATGGGGGTCTGAAGTCATCCTGGCAGACCTTGAGGGGAAGGGCAGAAAGGGAAGCATTGCTGTTTTCTCTTTTCCTTTCAATGATATAAAAGTGCACAATTGCCCAAATGATTCCCCTCTGGAAATCCAATGCATTAGGAGTAAACAGGCCTGGCTGGGGTGGGGGAGGGGGAGAGGTCATTCACAGGCCACTCTGCCAGGCCTTCCAGGAGTACACAGGCCTCCTGGTCCACCCAGAGCCCAGTGCCAGGGAGGGTGAAACCCCTTGGTAGAAGTAGAGCAGACCCCGAAGGGCTCTGGGCTTTGAGAGCTGGCCTGAGGGGTCTCTCGGAGCAGATCATGAACCTGTCAGGTGAAGGTAGGAAGAGCCTCCAACTCTCCACCCAGCTTCAAATCTGTGCCCTTCCCAAAAGACAGCAGAATGGCTCCCTTCACATAGGCATTCATTTATTCATGCCTTCATTCATTCAATTATTTAATGATTATTAAGTGCCTACTGCATACCAGGGATGGTTCTAGGAGCTATAAATACAAGGAAATAATGATACTTCCCAGAGTCTTAGCACTGAGAGGTCAGGATGGACGGTCATTACCTCCACGTTCAGGTGGGAGATCCAAGACATTCCCAAAGAGGGCAGGGATTGCAGAGAGAAAGCAAAGGCCTGCCAACACCAGCGGCTGACTTGTGCACGCAAGACACCCTGCCCCTTGCCCGCAAGACGCCCTGCCCCTGCCCACATCTCTTTGGTCCTCACAGCAGCCCATGAGGCGGTGGTTGGCAGATGCATTCCACACCCTGAACTGGGGAGGGGGACTTGCCCAGGCTCACCCGGCTGGCATGCACAAGTTGGCGATTCCAGTCTGGTGACAGTCTGGACTCGTCAGTCTCTGTGCATCAAGCACGTGGTCTCAGGGTGCCAGGCCCACCTAACGATGCACCCTTGGCAACTAAGGAAACTGAGGCACAGAAAGAAATGAGTTCCAAACTCTATCCGGATCTGTGCTGTCCAGCACGGCAACCACAAGACTTGAGTGGCTATTGCGCACCCAGAGCCCAGTTATTCCAAAATGTCGTATGCCGTCATTATAAAATACATGCTGGGTTTCAAAGGTTTGGTATTGAAAAAAAAAAAAAGTAAAATATTTCATTGATAATTTCCTATTTTATTACATGTTGGAATGATAATATTTTGAATATATTATGTTAAACATAACTTTTAGATATATTAAGATGAATTTCACCTGTCGATTTTTACTTTTTTTTTTTTTTTTTGAGACAGGCTGGAATGCAGTGGCACAATCTCAGCTCACTGCAGCCTCTGCCTCCCAGGGTCAAGCCATCCTCCTGCCTCAGCCTCCTGAGTAGCTGGGACTACAGGCACACACCACTATGCTTGGCTAATTTTTAAACTTTTTGTAGAGATGACATCTCACTATATTGCCCAGGCTGGTCTCGAACCCTTGGGCTAAAGCAATGCTCCCACCTTGGCCTCCCAAAATGCTGAGATTATAGGCATAAGCTACCATGCCCAGCCTCTTTTTACCTTTTTAAATGTGACTATTAAAAAAATTTAAGTTATATACGTGTCTAACTCCATTTCATAGAAGGGAAAACAGGACACAGAGAGGGATCAGCTTTGTGGGTGCGATCCATACAGTCATGCAGGGCCCCAGGCTCAGAAGGGCTCCACAATTGGTTGAAGGTTCTGCTGTTGTCATCTTGAAATTTTTAATAACTTTTCAACAAAGGGCTGCACGGTTGCATTTTGCACCAGTGCAGTGCACAGAGGGAAGCAAACTGACCACACTGACCAGGCGAGAGCAAGGTAGAGCTAGGTCTACACGTGGCTGCCAAGATACTAACCTTCCGTTCCATCGCTGCAGTCTGGGTTTTGCCACTGAGAACAGTCACAGGTGGAGCTGTCAGGCCGCAGAGCCCATGTCCAAATCCCCTTCACCACATTCTTGGTGCCTGGATGACCCTGGTCCTCTTTCTGGAAAGCCTGAAATGGGCTGTCCTCTAGAATGCACGAGAACATTTCCTGGCCTTTCCATTTGACTTTCCCAAACTGGGTGCAGCTCCTCCTCTGTTCCAGAAGGCCCCATCCAGCCTTCCACTGGATTCCTGACTCATTCCTGGGGCAAAGAAAAGTAAAGAGGCCTAATTGGGAGCAGTTTATGATAGGTGGGGATATTATTAAGGTACTTAAGAGATTATTAACACCTTTTATGAACCTCATTGTTTAAAAGCCTGCCATGCTTAATCACTTTAGCACCATTAAATCAGTATTAACAACTCCACGACTTGTGCTCAGAAATGTCACCATTTGATAACCCTCATAAAATGCAATGTCTTGGAAAATCTGGGCAGAATAGGTGAGCTCTCAGCTCCCATGCAAATGTGTGTCCTGAGCTTGGGAAGTCCTAAATTAAAAAAGGGTGCCTGTCCTACACGAGGGCTCAGAATCTGCCCCCTCCAAGCCTCTCACCTATTATCTAGAGCAGATCTTGCCCTGTGACCTCCCTGGCAAATCACAATGAGCCCCACTTGGATGAACGCCCCTAAGAGGTAGGAGAGGGGTGTTGAAAGGGCTCTTGATCCAAATTATGTTAAGCAAGTCATGTTTGATCTTTTTCATGCTTATCAAACAATAAAGACAAAAACAAACGTGTTTGCCTCTCTCCCTCATAGTCTGGACTCAAAGAGGTCTGGGTTCAAATCCCAGCTTTGCTAATCAAAAGCTGTGAGACGTCGCCTCTCTGTGCCTTCATCTTCTTACTTGTAGAAAGGGCATCAGTCTTGTAAAATTGAGAGAATCTGTGCCTTCAGGATAGTGTCTGGGATCTAGGGTATGTTACCTGTTAAATTCCAGAGGTAGCATGATTAGCAGATTGGGAAGTATCATTTCAGACGTTTCTTCACCTACAAGATACATGTGTTTCTGTGATTTTATTGCCTTTCATTGTTCTTTACAAAACTGAAGCCAACCTACTGGCATTCCTGTGTATCCCCTCTCCCTTTCTGGTCTTTTCCCACATAGCGGTCAGTCAAGGGGAACCTTCCACCTTGGTGTTTATTGATACTGCCCAAGAATAAGCAAAACTTTTCTGAAAAGGGTCAAAAGTAAGTATTTTCAGCTTTGCGGCCATATGGTCTCTATTGCAGCTCTTCATCACTGTCATTGTAGCTTGAAAGGAGACCTAGACAATGTGTAAACAAATGGGTGTGACTGGGTGCCAATAAAACTTTCCATATTAAAACAGGCTGTGGGCCAGACTTGGCCTGAGGGCCATCATTTGCCAGCCCTGCTCTAGCCCCGATAGCTCCTGGGTGTCCACTGTGACTTGTGCTGTCCACTACTCAGTCCCCACTAAGTGGGCATTTAGGTCGTTTCCCAGGTTTAACTTTTTAAACAATGGTTGTCAATCTCTGATAGGGTTTGGCTGTGTCCCCACCCAAATCTTATCTTGAATTGTAGCTCTTACAAGTCCCACATGTCGTGGGAGGAACCCAGCAGGAGGTAATTGAATCATGGGGGCAGGTCTTTCCCATGCTTTTCTCATGATAGTGAATAAGTATCATGAGATCTGATGGTTTTAAAAGTTTCCCTGCACAATCTCTCTTCTCTTGTCTGCCACCATGTGAGATGTGCCTTTCACCTTCCACCATGATTGTGAGGCCTCCCCAGCCATGTAGAACTGTGAGTCCATTTAACTTCTTTCTTTTGTAAATTGCTCAATCTCAGATATGTCTTTATCAGCAGTGAGAAAACAGACTAATACTATCTCTTACTCAGATCTCTGGTCACCTGTGCCAGCGAGACACATTTCTCCTGTGAGGCTTGCTAGGCAATGGGGGAGGTGCCCCTGAGTGTTTTCTAGTTGGGTGTTAAATGCACAAATCATAAGCTTCTGCAAAGCAGCTTCTGAAAGGAACATCAAGGGATCAATTGCTGCTACTCTGTCTTTTTTGGGACAAAGGCAGAGACCCTTCTAGAAATGTGACCTCGCCTAGGCCATTGTCAGAGATAGTGGGGTGTGAGGAAATAGGAACCGTGTTTTATGAGTGGAACCTCAGCCTTGGGCTGACAGACACAGGCCCTCTCCGGGAGCTCTTGCTCACATAACTCTAAAAGGCTCTGGTAATCCTGCAAGGTAGGGACTGGCATTGTGTTCACTGTTAGATAAAGGGACAGAGGTTATTAGATAAAAAGACAGAGAGGTGACATCAGAACACACTAGGTCATGGCCCTTGGGTGGATCTCACTTACATAGTCATATCTCCATAGGATTTATTTTACTTTATATTTTAAGTGGTTACCAAAATTTAAACATAAGAACATTTCACACAAAAGTCAGCATTTCAGCTTCTCTTGAATATTCAGAAGGCTGGTGAGCATGATTCACATGCTTCACGAAGGGCCTGGGCTCAGGCATCTGACCACCTGCATCAAAAACACTGCTCTGGGCTTACCAGCCCCATGGACTTGGCAAACCACGTAACTCTCTGTGCCTCAGTTTCCCCTGTAGTCATGTGGGTTGCCAAGATCACAACTTTCTTCCTTCCTTCAGCGGCCCCAGAACGAGTCTTCTTCCCATTTCTCAAATTCACCAAGGTCTCGTCCACCCCAGGGCCCTTGCACGTGCCAGAATGCTTCCCACATCCAGCTCCTCTCCAGAGGTAACTCCTTGTTTTGTCTTCCTGGTCTTAGCTCAGGGGTCTTGCTCTCAGGAAGGCTCTTGCAGACCTGCCAATCCCTCCTTCTACTCTGTTGCCCATATCCTTCCCAGTGGCACCATGGGCTGCAGCTATCACACACGTGTTTGCTGGTTATTGCCTATCTCTTCCCCTACCTCTCCTTTCCCTCTCTCAGCCACTCAACATCTCATTCGTCTGTGAGGAGGCACAGCCGGGATTTGAATCCCATCCCTCTGACCCCAGCGATTCTTTCGTCTCCATCTTTGTCCCCCTAGCATCACAGTAGGGATAAAGGCTCTGGAGCCTCACTGCCAGGCTTTGGTGCCAGCTCCACCTCCTCCAAGCTGTGACATTGGCCTCTGTGTGTTTCATCTTCTTTGTCTGTAAATGGGATAATAGTGCCTATCTCAGGGGCTTGAATAAGGTTGAGGTGAGTTAGCAAAGGGTTCCAAACAGTGCCTTGTGCAGGGAAAACACACCATCAGCCAGTATTATGTTGTCCCAAGTCTCCACTTTCCAGCAGGTACCAAGGTCCCAAGGGACCTTCCACACTGACCCTCTGGCTTCACCCAGGAGCTGGCTGGCACCAGTCCTGAGCCCTAAGCACTTTCCAACTCCTTGGCTCCTCCCAGCAGCTCCAAGAAGGACATCCAATTGTTATTTCCATTTTAGAGGAAGAGACTGAGGCACCAGGAGGTTAAGCAACGTGCCCCAGATAAAAACAGTTGTAAAAGCCGAGCTGCAGAGCCGAGGCTTACCCCCCAAGCCCTTGGCTCTAGAACCCACACTTAGATTCATTAGGAAGACAGCCACCTGTGCACACCCTTTGAAGCAGCCATTCCACACTCAGGAATTGATCCCAAGGCGAGGATCAGGCAGGTACCCAGCGGGTAAGGTACAGGGGGTCACTGTCCTCGATAGTACTGTTTACACAGTCATGAAAATCCAGAAACAGCCTAAATGTCCATCCGCAGGGGACTGCTCAAATAACGTGGGCTGTATTCAAACTCAAATGCTCTGTTGCCGTGAAAGAAGATGATAAATCTATATTCATTAACATGGAAAGCTGTGATAGTTAAGTGGAAAAAAAGCAATCCACTAAACAGCATTTGTAGTGTGATTCTATTTTTGCTTCAATATAAATTTAAATATATATATATATATACATATACATATATATATATATATATATATATACCCATGTGTGCAAATATGCATAGAAATGAGACTGGAAGAAAATGCATCAAAATGTTAAAAGCAGTGTTTCTGGGCAGTAAGATTCTGGATTCTTTCCACTTTTTTTCTCCTTATACTTTTCTGTTTTCTCTATTTTTTGCCATGAGCATGTATTGCTTTTATAATTGGGGGCGGGTGGAGATGTCAAAAACAATTTTGCTATTTTCATTTTGAAAAATGTTCAACTTGCTTTCTGTACTTCAAGATAAATCATGGGCACCTCTCTAGATCCACAGATAGAAACCAAACCCTTTGTGATTACTGCTGCACAATATTCTGGAGCTTGGAGATATTGCTATTTATTCGACCATCTCCCTAGTAATGAATCACCGAGTTGGGCAAAACTGGACCAGAATGGTTTTGGGGATGGTTTGCCCATTTACTGAGACAAGGGGATGCTTTAGAGGTGAGCGGGGAGTGAGCATGGAGAGAGAAGATGGGCGGACAGTAAACCTGGTCCAGTAGGAAGCTACTTATTCAGTGGCAGTCTTCACTCCAGGAACCTGTGTTTTAACAAGCCCTCCAGCTGATTCCAAGGCACACTCAGGCTTGAGAACCACTGACTTTGATAACTGCTTGACTACAGTCTGTCTCGTCCATTACAACAGTTCTCTTACCCAGGTGCACATTCAGATCACTGGGTGTATTCACTATTCCCGACTTGGCAGCTTCAACCAATGAGCACTTGTTATCTCGCTGTTTCTGTGGGTCAGGAAATTTGGAGCAGCTCGGCTGGATGGAGCTGGCTCAGAGTCTCCCCTGACATCGCAGTCAAGATGGCAGCCAGGGCTGCGGCCACTGAAGGCCTGACCTGATGGAGGGTCTGCTTCCAAGAGGACCCACTTGTGTGACTGTTGGCTGAAGGCCTCAGCTGCTCACTGGATGTTGGCAGCAGGCCGTAGGTCCTGTCATGGGCATGTTCCCGGACTTCATTCCTTGCCTCTCCATGGGTTACTTGAGTGCTCTTGCAAGATGTCATCTCGTTCCCTCAGAGCAAGTGATCCAAGAGACAGCAAGATAGAAGTCCCAGTGCCTTTTATGACTTAAGTTTCAGAAGACAAATACCATCACTTCCACCATATTCTACTCTTTAGAAGTGAGCACAAACTCCAGCTCACACTCAAAGGGGTGGCGGTGGAGGGATTCAGCTTTACCTCTTAAAGGGAGGAGTATCAAAGAACCTATGGATTTATTTCAAGACCATCACTGTTGGGGTAGCCTAATAAATATCAACACCTCCAATTCCACTGTAACTCCCATGGACCAGCAGCATCAGGGAGTTGCTCAGAAATGCAGAACTTCAGGCCCCACCCTACACCTGCTGAATCTGCACCTGATTTTGAGCAAGATGCCCCCGGTGGTTCACAAGCTCACTGAAGTTGGAAAATGGCTACTCCAGACAGATGAAGGGCACCTATGAGGCAGGCCTGGACCTCAGCATCTCAGAGTCCCACAGGCCAATTCCACTGATCAGCCACCACCAGACTTAGCCCTCGACACCTGGTGTTTACTGCTGTGTCCTTGTGCCGAGGGAGGGCCTGGCACACAGGAAGCGCTTGGCATGTAGTTACTTTTACTGCCCACCTTTTCCAACACCAAAAATAAAACCAAGTTTGAAGTGTGTTTATTTCTGTTGTGAAGAAAAATCACCCAGCACATTGTCCGCCACTGTTTCTACTTCGCATTGGCTTTGCCTGCCGCTGGGGTCTAATGACAGCCGTGAAACTCACCAATGGTGAGACCCTGTGCAGTGCCCAGGGCAGAACTTGTGAGGCTCTTGTGCCTTCTGAGTGCTCCCTGTCCCTGAACTGAGCATTCTTCCTGAATTGTCACAATTGACAAACCATCTTAGGAGACAGGCACCGTTACTCTCTCCAGCTTCCAGACGGGACAACAGAGATGCAGAGAGGAAAACCCTACCCAAGTGAGGCAGAGAGGTCTGGCTCAGAAGCCCATGCTCTTAAAGAGGCCTTGAAGGATGGAGAGAGAACATTTGGAGTCCACTCAGTAAAGGAAATAATATCCCTAGCATGAGTAACTGCATGGGCGAAAATGAAGTGGTGGGGAAAAAAAACTGTGTGTAGGACAGACTTTGAAGTGTCCCTATGATCCCTAGCTCCTTGGTAGCCATACTCATATAATCCCCACCCCTGGACTGTGGGTGGGATTTCTGGCTTGCTGCAAACCTCCAGAACACAGCAAAGCTGATGGGTGTCACTCTTGTGATGATGTCATGTCATGAGACCCCATCCGCCAGCACTCACTCTGGAATTTTACTCGCCTTATTAGCTCGGAAAAAGCAAACTGCCATGAGTCCTCCGGCCACGAAGGAATAAATCCTGCCAATAGTCTGCAGGAGCTTAGAAGCTGATTCCTTTCCAATCCCACATCTTGATTTCAGATAAGACCACTGCCCCAGTCAATACCTTGATTTCAGCCTGGGGAACGCCTCAAGCAGAGAGCTCAGCCACGCTGCCCCCAGACTCCTGACCCACAGAAGCTGCAGAATAATCTACGTGTGTTGTTTTAAGCTGTCGAGTTTATGATAATTTGTTACAGGGCAATAGATAACTAATTCGAACTCATTAGTTTTTTTCTCCAACTCAGCTCCACCAGATAGAAACGCACCAGATTTAGCAAATAAAAATACAGGATGCCCAGTTAAGTGTGTGTGTTAGTTAAGCAGTGAGTCACTTTTAGTGTAAGTATGCCCCATACGATATTTGACACATATTTATGCTAATAAATTATTCATTGTTTATTAGCAATTCAAATTTAACTCAGTGACCTGTATTTTATCTGGCCACCCTATGTTGGACCTTACGGAAAAAATGTTCTCAGAGGTCAGAAGGCTGAGCATATCCCAACTTTCTGCTGAAAAGGTCTTGGGCAGCAAACCCAGGGGCTCCCAGGAAACAACTTTCCAGGGTCATGTTGGTAAAGACACAGCCAATTCCCAAGTGGTTCTTTTGTAACCCCAAATGTTCAGCAACATATTGCTGTCTCTTAATCAAAGCTTTCCAACAGCTCAGGTCTCCCGGGCCAGAACATACCCCAAATCCTCCAAGACTTCCAGCAGAGAACAGTGGAGGGCTGGACCCACTTCTCCTCAATGCTCTCCCGTCTAATGGGAACAAGCCCGGTCCTTTGGAAGAGCTTGGTCAAGCGTCTGTGACGCTGCAGTTCTTGGCACCCCATTATAAAGATAAGTAAGACACAGCCTTGTCCCTCAAGGGGATTATGGCCCAGCAGGGGACACGGAAGCAGAAGATAGGAAAAAAGGAAGGAAAACAGGAAAGAAGAAAGCACGGAGTGGGGAAGGAAGGAGAGAAGGAAGAGGAGGGATTAGACAAATGACGCCATCTGCTCAGCACCATGTTAAGGTGAAGTACAAGAGTTTGTGGGAGGAGCACAGACACCCAGCCTGGAAGATGGGCAGAGGCTTCCTGGAGGAAGGGATGAGTAAACTGAGGCCTTCAGGAAGAGGAGAACTTACCTAGGTTATTTATGAGGCAATATTCCATGCAGCAGGGCAATGCTCATAAAAGCTTAGAGAAGAGAAAGGGAGAAACAAGAGACAAAGGGACATCTGTGCCAGACACTGTTAAGTGCTGCCCATGTGGGTCAGTGTGGCCAGAGGGCTGAGAGCAAGGGCGTTTCAGCAGGATCCGAAATCACCCACACACCAGGGCTCAGAGCCCATAGCCTGTGTGAGGCCCAGTGTCACCCTGGGTGTGAAACCTGAAGGGGAGTGCTTTCAAGGTCTCAGCTGTGGTGCAAGGTGGGGCATGGACAGATGAAATGCCTTCCGCCCTGGGCAGCTTTCCTGAGCTGTGAGCAGGTGACTTGCCAGGTCCTAGGTTTCTGCCTGTTCTTGCTGCCTGTCTGTGAGTGATGTCTGGTCTGCCTGACTTCTTATGAGTGTTCTGTCTCACCAGGCTCAACCCAGTGGTAAAGAACCTTTGTATTTATTTTCTGCTGCTCAAGAATACCAGCTCTTTGAAGAAAAGGACTTTGGTTGTTTCATTCCCTGCTCTATCTCCAGCTTCCAAAAGGCTGCTCAGCACATGGTAGGTGCTCACCATTTGTTGGATAAATAAATAAACAATGAGATCAGGCTGTGAAGTCAGGGGAACTTAGGCTGGGATTCTGCCCCTCACCCTCCTTCCAGCCACGCGACCTTAGGTGACCAAGTGATACTGTTTGACTGTGTCCCCACCCAAATCTCATCTTGAATTATAGCTCCCATAATTCCCACATGTTGTGGGGAGGACCCACCAGGAGATAACTAAACCATGGGGATGGTTTCCCCATACTGCTCTCGTGGTAGTGAATAAGACTTATGAGATCTGATGGTTTTATAAGGGGAAACCCCTTTCGCTTGGTTCATTTTCTCTCTTGACACCACCAACTAAGGAGTGCCTTTTGCCTTCGGCCATTATTGTGAGACTTCCCCAGCCACGGGGCCCTGGGAGTCCATAAACCTCTTTTTCCTTATAAATTATCCAGTCTCGGGATATCAGTAGCATGAACATGGACTAATACACCAAGTTAATGGCACTTTGACTTTGTTTTCACTTCTGACTATGAGGCAATATGGGTACCTACCTACAGGCTACTCACTGGGTAACACAGGAGCCTGAAAGGGAGGGGAGGAGACCTGGTGTTTGGTTGAGTGGGAGGGGGTTGGCGGGCATGGGAGGGGGTTGAGTGGGCTGGGGAGGGGGCCCCCAGCCTCCCCGTCCTTGTCTGACAAAAAGCTCCCTTCCTGCAGGACTGTCAAGGAGAAGGAGAAGCACACGGGGCTTTAGCTGGGACCTTGAAAAGTCCATTTTAGGAGTGTTAGGTGGTTCTTTAAGAGGCCTGGACTTGAGCCAGGTGCGGTGGCTCACGCCTGTAATCCCAGCACCTTGGGAGGCCGAGGTGGGCAGATCACAAGGTCAGGAGTTCGAGCCCAGCCTGGCCAACATGGTGAAACCCCCTCACTACTAAAAATACAAAAATTAGCCAGGCATGGTGGCACATACCTCTGTCCAGCTACCTGGGAGGCTGAGGCAGAAGAATCACTTGAACCCAGGAGGCAGAGTTGCAGTGAGCTGAGATCAGTGAGCAAGACTCTGCATTAAAAAAAAAAAAAAAAAAAAAAAAAAGCCTGGGCTTACCATAGGCAGACCGAGGGTCCTTCCCTCAGAGGAGCTTTCCTTGTGTGTAAGTCAAGCACAGACACTGTTCTGGAGTAACACATCCCAAAGTGCATGACTGTCTGGGCTGAAAGGGATGAGGTCACCTTTCCTGTGAACAGAAGCACAGCTACAAGGTGACAAAGCCCTGCCCACAAGGCAGCCCAAGACTCTCAAACCCTCTGGAGCCCCCTGCCTGGGCATGAATCCTGGTTTTGCCACTTAAAAGCCGTGTGACCTCAAACAAGTCACTTCTCCTGTTTATGCTGTGGTTCCTTCACCTGCAGAGTCACGCCTGTTACTAACCGCAGAGGGTTGCTATAAGAGTTGGCCCAGGAAGCCTGAGTAGAGTGCCCGGCACTGCGGGAGACCCGAGGTGGGCAATGAATGTGGGCCCAGCACCTCCATGAGTCAGGCAGCACCTAGGAGCCAGAGCCACAGCGGGGGACCAAACAGCCAAGGCCCCTACTCCAGGACGGATGGAGGTGGGAAGGGAGTAGGATGGGGGATGTAGAAAAGTCTGAATAGGTAAATGAACAAGGTCATGCTGGATGATGCAGGGGCAGGTAAGTGGAAAATCTGAACAGAGAGAGAGCAGGTATGCAAAAGCCAGGGCCATCTGCCAAAGCTGAAGGCAAAGAAGGCTTGTTCCTTGAGACGGGGAAGTGGGGAGGCCAGTGTATATCCAGAGAAGGATGAGAGGGTTATGTCCATGTCCTAATCTGCAGAACCTGTGAATATGCAACCTTACAAAGCAAACAGGCCAGGCAGATGTAATGAAGCTAAGGACCTGTAGGTAGGAGATTATCCTGGACTGTCCAGGGCTCCAGTGCAATCACAGGGGTCCTTATAAGAGAGCTGAAGGAGAGCCCCAGTGAGAGGAGATTGGAGGTTGGAAGCCACAGAGGAAGGGGCCTGCAGCCAAGGAATGCAGGTGATCTCCAGAGCCTGAAAGAGCAAGGACACAGATTTTCCCCTAGAGCCCCTCAAAGGTATGGGTCCTGCTGCTGTTGTAGACTTCTGAGTTCCTGAACTTACGGTAACAATTACGTGTCGCTTTAAACCGTGGAGCTCATGGTAATCTGTCACAGCAGCCAGAAGAAACTTATCCGGGCAGTCAGGGGTGGAATGAGGCAGGGCCTCCTGGGCTTCAGGCCCATAAGAAGGCAGGGCAACAACATAACCCAAAATGCCATTTTGAATGCTCACTCTGGCTTCCACGTGGAGAGTGGATTGGGGAGGGGTAAACAGGGATCTGTTCGAAAGCTGTTGAAGTCACCAAGGTGCAAATGGCAGCGTCTGGGGTGAGGACAGCGATGGACAGCTAGAGAGCGAATGGTCTTACAAAGAATTTAAGAGGAAGAATATCTAGTAAAGCTGACCCTATGCACACCCTAGGCCCTGGCAACCCCACCCCTGGGCACAGCCCAACAGAAATGAAAGCACATGCACAAAAGATATGGCAGCCATGTCCACAGGAGCATTATTTGAAATGGCTAACTACTGGAAACGGCCCAAATGTCCTCCAACAGGGGACCAGAGAAACAAACTTTGGTGTATTCACACAGTGGAATATTACTCGGCTGTAAAAAGGAACACACTACCGGTGCACATAACACCGAGAATGAATCTCACAGTCATAATGTAGAGGGGAGGAAGCCAGGCACAGAAGAAGAACGTATTGTGTGATCCATTCAGATGAAGTTCAGGAGCCATCAGTTTGATCTATGTGTCAGAACACAGAGTGGAATGGAAGGCAGGGACAGGGAGGGGCTCAGGGAGATTCTGGGGTCTCCCCGTGTTTTGTTTCTTAATCTGGGTGCTATAGTTACACAGACGAGGGTTTGCACTTCATGAAAATTCACTCAACTGGTCACATACCGTTTTTTTCATTCAGTACATATAAATTTAATACACTCGTATCATTAGTCAAGATTAAATCAGTGTGCTTGCAATATCTATCACCTTAAATATTTGTCTTTTCTTTATGCTAGAAACATTTGAACTATTCTCTTCTAGCTGTTTTGAAATACATAATAGAGTATTGAACTCCAGTCCACTTCTGATCCATCTAACAATAGATCTTATTTCTTCTATCAAACTGTATCACGAATGTTTTATCCACTTTGCCGTGTGCATGTCATACTTCAGTACAAAATTGCATTGTAAAACAGAGGCAGATTTATCAACAAATGAACGGATAAACAAACCGGGGTATATCCATGCCACAGACTACTACTCAGAAATAAAAAGCTATGAACTGCTGATACACACAACAACGTGCACACATCTCAAAATAATTATGCGAAGGAAAGAAGCCAGACCCAAAAAAGTACATACTGTATGATTCCATTTATATATAAAACTCGAGGAAATACAAAGTCATTTATAGTGACTGAGAAGATCAGTGTTTGCTTGGGGGAGAGGGGGCGGGAGAGAGAGAGCTCACCGGGAGTGACAGAGATATTCAGCATGTGGACCGTGTTGAGGGGTTGACGGTGCGTACATTGGTCCAAAGTTACCAAATGGTACAGTTGATCACATGCCAACGATGCCTCAATAGAGCTATTTTTAAAACAGAGGTAGATCTCCAAGATTGGCCAATGGATGGGATGTGGGGGGTACAGGGAAGGAGGGAGGCATCAGAGGGACCCAGGAACTGGGGACCTTGAGAAGGAAGGGCCTGGATCTGTGTTTGGGCACCCCCGTTCCTGGCTCTTAGCACAGGACTAGGCACGAGGAATTCTGTGCAGTGGACGCTGGTTCCCTGACACAGTTTGGCTCTGTGTCCCCAGCCACGTGTCCTGTTGAATTGTGATCAGAGTGTTGGAGGTGGAACCTGGTAGGAGGTGACTGGGTCATGTGGGTGGCTTTTACCCATGCTGTTCTCCTGATAGTGAGTTCTCACAAGAGCTGGTTGTTGGAAAGTGTGTAGCACTTCCCCCTTCACACCTGCTGTCCCTCCTGCTGCCGTGTGAGGAAGGTGCCTGCTTCCCCTTTGCCCTTCCACCATGATTGTAAGTTTCCTGAGGCCTTCCCAACTACGCGTCCTGTACAGCCTGCAGAACTGCGAGTCAATTAAACCTCTTTTCTTCATAAATTACTAAGTCTCAGGTAGCTCTTTATAGCAATGTGAAAACGGACTAATACGTTCCCCGTGAGAAAGGGTTTCTTTCTAAACGTGTACTTAGATGGCAGAGCCTGTCCTCTGCTGCTCATTCTTAGGGGGGTGTCTGCATTTCCTTAGTCAAGTCACCCATTGGAGATCCAAGCCAAAGAGCAGAAGAAAGTAGGGAGAAGAACAGGGAGGCTGAAAGAGGCTCGGGTGTACTGCTGAGGCCCCCACAGCGTGTCCTGGCCTTCACTGAGCACATCACATGCCTCTCCTCCCGTCTCAGCTGTGTTAGGGCCAGGACCCTCCGACAAGGTCAGAACTAATATCATACCCATTGTACAGGTGAGAAACTGAGGCACTGTAGTGAAGAACCCAGTGGTTCTTCACTACAATGGAAGTGGAACCCATTAGCGCAGTGGTTCCCAACTGCGAGCAATGCCCCTGTGTTAGGATTGGCAAATTTAGCAAATAAAATACAGGACATCCAGTTAAACTTGAATTTTAATAAACAATGAACTGTTTTTAGTATAAGCACGTCCCAAATATTGCATAGGACGCTCTTATGCTATACTTATGTGTATGTTTGGGACATATTAATACTAAAAAATAATTCCCTGTTGATCTGAAATTCGGATTTAACTGGGTGTCCTGTATCTTATCAGGCAACCCAAACCCCAGCAGACATGTGGTGATGCCTGGAGGCATTTTTGGTTGTCGTAACAGGGGGTGAGGGGTAAGAGATGGGGGATGGGGGACACTGCCACTAGGACCAAGGAGGTAGTGGCCAGGGACGCTACTGCAGGTCTGATTTCAGACAGCCCCCAGGACAGTGTTCCGTGGCCCCAAGTGCCAATGGTGCCAACACCGAGAAGCCATGACCCAGAGCCAGACCTCAGGCTTGACATATGGGATGTGCCACTGAAGGGTGAAAAAGGCGCAGGAGGGGAGGTCTAGGCAGGTCCTGTGTCACCCGCAAGCCACGGGAGGCCACCAATGAGAAGAGCAGTGAGCGCATGCACACGAGAACAGGCACATGGTCCAATGCCCTGCACGCGTGTGCCTGACGCCTGCATTTGTCAAGAAAGTGTGTAAAATGATACACAGGCAGCTAAAAATAATTAAATAAATAACGAGAGAGGCCCAAATTAGCTGTCTGATGGTTTTAGCATGGAGATTTGGTACAGCTTGCTCCAAGCATCCTGGTTTCCTAGGATACACTGGCCACGCATTAGCTGTCTCAGGCCAAAAATAAAAGATTTGTGAGAAAGAAGCCACAGGACGGTGCCGCTGCCACAGCTGCGGTGCTTGGCACTTAAAAAAACAGACGCCCCAGCCTCCTAGGAGAGAGACGGGCTTACCTCCCTCTTCCTCCCGCTGGCAGCAGAGCGCCGGGACTCAGAGAGTAGACTCTGGAGCCTGATGGGTCTGACTTCAAACCCTGGCCTGGTAGTAACCAGGCATCTGTGGGCATGTGATTTAACCTCCTCAAGACTCAGAAAAGTTCTTCCGCAAAAGGAAAGACACTCCCCCCAATATAGGGTGGCAAAGAGTTGTTGGGTGCAGAGGGAACGTTCAATACCTGGGAGCTGCCTGTAACAGCACCAGAATAGATGGGCATGGCGGCCAGTGCCCAGCACATGGTATTCGGTGCCAAGAAACATGCAGAGACGCCGCTGGTCAGCAGAGGAGACGCAGCCCCACGCCTACGCCCTCCTGAGCCCACCTGCCGGGAGCAGAGGGAGACAGAGGACCTGAGACAGGGCATGCTGGCTTACCTGCCTATGTCCCCATGTTTGTTTCTGCCTGACCCCACAAGCCTGAGAGTCTGCAAGTTCAGGCTCAGGGATCTCTGGAAGGAGACTGGCGCTGCCTCCCCGTGATGCTCCGACGCCCTATTCATGCTTGGGAGGTCCTGACAACTGAAAAGAGTAGTCCTAATTAACAGCCAGCACTTACGGAGTGCTCTCAGCCCCGGCTGCCCATTAGATTCTTCTGGGAGCTCGTAACACCCTCCTGTCCCAGCTGCACTCTTGACCAATTAAGTCAGAATCTCTGAGTCTGAGGCCTGTGCATGGGGACTTTTAAAGCTCTCAGGTGATTCCAATGCACAGCCAAAGTTGAGACCAATTGGTCTAGATAAGGGGTTGGCAAACATTTTCTATTTTTTTTTTAGAAACAAGGACTTGCTCTGTCACCCAGGCTGGAGTGCAGTAGTGTAACCACAGCTAATTGTGGCCTCAAACTCCTGAACTTAAGCAGTCCTCCCACCTCAGCCTCCCAAGTATTTGGGACTACAGATATGTACCACCACATCTGGCTAATTTATTTTATTTTATTTTTTTGTAGAGACAGAGTCTTGCTTTGTTGCCCAGGCAGGTCTTGAACTTCTGGCTTCAAGCGATCCTCCTATCTCGGCTTGCCAAAGCTCTGGGATTACAGGTGTGAGCCACTGTGCCCAGCCACAGACTTTTTCTTAAAGGGCCAGAGAGTAAATATCTTAGGCTGCGTGGGCTGAAAGGTCTCTGTCACAACTAGTCACCTTTGGCCTTGTAGCTCAAAAGTCACGACAGACAATACATGAACAAATGAGCCTGTTTGCATTCCCCAGAAACATTTATTCATACACACAGGACTTCAAATTGCATATAGTTTTCATGTATCGCAGAATATTATTATTTTGTCTTTTTCCAACCATTTAAAAATGTAAAGGCCACTCATAGCTGGTGGGTAGTACAAAGACAGGCACTAGGCTGCATGCGGCCACGCTTGAGAACATATTCAATTTTTGACTCAAGTTATGTTAATTAAGCATCTACTATGCACCAGGCACAGTACATAGCGCTGTGTATCCTGGGGATACAGCCAGAAGCATATCAAAATCTCTTGACTTACAAAGCAGGTGCATGCACTGTTGGAACTGTATTATTTCACCTCTCGACACCAGCAATTCTGTCATTTGCCTTTCCCAGAAGTGCCTGGCAGCTGCCAACCCAAGACCGAACCCAGAGGAGAACTCGGATTCTGGAATTTGCTGTCTGAAGCTCCCTTCGCCTTCCAGGACAGTCCCTTCTCTCCCCACTGACCGTCTGCCCAACCCTGTGCTCAGGTGCCAGGAAGGGACTCACAGGGCTTGGGGGTTTGTCTCTTTCCTACAGGGGACGGGAAGCAGAGCTGAGTGGCTGCTCGGTGTCTTGCACTGTTCCAAAGGCTTTCCTCCATGATAGCGTTTTTATGTTTCTACCCGTTTTACAGAGGACCCAACTGAGCCCAGAGAGGTAAAGTGATTTGCCCAAGGACCTCAGCTAAGTGGGTCCTGGCTTTCAGGAAACCAGTCCTACTGAGGCAGCTGAGATGATCAAGTTTCAGGAGGGAAGCTGTGATCAGACCCAGGGATCCTGCAAGCAACCACCCCCGACCCCCGACCTTGGCTGGACTTGCCACCTCAAGCTTTGAAGCCACCAGATCACTTCACCCAGGCTGGAAGTCTTTTCCTCTGAGCCAATCCCAGGGGTCCCTTATATCCCTACTTACTTTGAGTACTGGGACATTCCACTGACAAATCGTGCATGCACGGCAACATTTTTTTAGCTTTTGCTGTTGTTACCAGAAATCAAAGTTCTCTGCTTCTTCATTTATCACTGTAGTCTTCCACCCCACAGGCTTTTTTTTTTTTTTAATAAGCCTCTTCCTCTTCATTTCTCTTGTCTGGGTTGATTTTGACATTTCTAAGCCTGCCCTCAGGCACGGGGAACCCTGGGGTTGCACTAAGGGCAAAACCTGTGTCTACTGTGTGCCAGGAAATGGGATGGGAATCGTCGCTTCATCCTTCATCTCAGTGATGTGCCAGGATGGGTTCTTGTAATGCCTGGCTTTCCCAGTAAGGCTGAGGAAGGCGAAACCACCCACCTTTAGTTTGTGGAGCTGATTAGGTGGCAGAGCTTGTGATCACCCAGACCTGGGCTCATGTTCCAGGTACCTGGATGCTGTGACCTTAGAAGTGGCTCCCACGTGTCCAGAATTCACCAACTGGCCTGACTTTTTAGAAGGGGATGGGCAAGAGACCACCATAGGTTAGCAATCATAACATTTTAACATTACTTTCTGCAGTCAGTATCATTTCAGAGGAGGATCTGTAACATCAAGGTAACAGAAATACTTTTTGCAAAAAGTTCACAACATCTTCCGATCGGCCTAATTTCACAGCTGCCTGATAGAAACATCATCCCAGACCAGAAGTGGTCCTCAGTGCTGAGCCGGTAAGTTACCAGGCAAATTGGCTCCTTTGAATCTCAGAGCTCTCCTCTGCAAAATGCGGTAAAATTAACGGCTGCCTGGAGTTGTTCAGTGATTGAGTGAACAGATATGCAAGTAACACCTCCCAAGTACCCGTGACGCGCCGGCTATGGGAAGTTGCTGGGAGTGTGGAGTGAAGTACGTGAAGCTCTTTATCCAGGGCCCGGCTCCAGGCCAGGCTCCTAAGCGGCTGCTCCCACGGCCAGGCTATTAGCGTCCCTGGGGTTGCTACTGTGGGCACTGCTGGTGTTGCTCCCATCAATTCCCCTCCCACCCCGGGTGTATCTTCCAGGAAACTCCCAAATCTAAGTTCTTCCATTAATGGACAGGAGGTTCCGTTTCAAACTGCAACAGCCTGAATTAGAATCCTGACTTCACCAAGTGAGCAAGTGACTGCCCACCATGGTGGCTCACGCTTGTAATTCCAGCACTTTTGGAGGCTGAGGCGGGAGGATCACTTGAGGTCAGGAGTTCAAGACCAGCCTGGCCAACATGGCAAAGCCCTGTTTCTACTAAAAATACAAAAATTAGCCGGGCGTGGTGGCACGCACCTATAGTCCCAGCTACTCCTGGAGGCTGAGGTTAGAGAATTGCTTGAACCTGGGAGGCAAAGGTTGCAGTGAGCAGAGATGATACCACTGCACTCCAGCCTGGGCAACAGAGCCAGACTCTGTCTCAAAAAAAAAAAAAGAAAAGAAACAACAAGTGAGCCAGTGACCCTCTCTGGGCATTCACTTCTGTGACTGTAAAAGGGACAGTAGTGAGACCTACCTCACAGGGATCTCACGAGAACTGTGTGAAGTAATTCAGGTGAAGACCTGAGGGCAGTGCTCAGTGTGTAGGAGGAAGGCAACCTGAAGTCAATATTTATTATTATTTTGAGACAGGGTCTCACTTTGTTGCCCAGGCTGGAATGTGGTAGTAAAAACACAGCTCACTGCAGCCTCTACCTCCTGGGCTCAAGTGATCCTCCTGCCTCAGCCTCCCAAGTAACTGGGACTACAGGTACATGCCAACATGGCCAGCTAATTTTTGTATTTTGTGTAGAAACGGGGTTTCACCATGTTGCCCAAGCTGGTCTGGAACTGCTGGGCTCAAGAGATCTGCCCACCTCAGTCTCCCAAAGTGCTAGGATTACAGGCGTGAGCCGCCACACCTGGCCTAATTCCTTATTATTATTATTGTCGTTGTGCTGAGATGCATCAGCCTATCAGACTGCATACCTCATTCTCTTCCCAGCTCCTGTGACAGTCTCCATGGATGTTGTCTGCCCTTCTCTCTCCCTCCTTCCCAAGTCCACTTGACCAAATGACTTCAAGACCCACAGAACAGAGTAACAGCTTGTCCTTGGCCATAAGCACAGGGGTGCTGGCTGGGGCTGACACAGTGCTATTTCTCCACTGGCCAACTGAGGCCTTCCCCGAAAGGAACCAGACCCTCCAGAAGCAAAGGCAGCGCTATCCACCTGCCCTTATGGTACCAAAAAAGGTCCCCAAATATAAAACCAGGAAAGCAATTTGGCTGTTGGCTGCATCCCAAAATGCTGAAGCCTGGCTTCTAACAGGCGAGGCTATTCCCTGCCGAAGAGGCACACACAGATCCCCAGACCTTGGACAGCGGTGTCCTATCTCCCCACACTGGCTTCCCCGTCACTTTGAACCCTGGGATGCCACCAAAAGGGGCCAAAGCAGAGAGACAGCTGCACAAACTCAACCCAGGTTCTTACTGGTGACCCAAGGGAAAGAAAATAGGGTGATGGGGTAGGACATAATGAGACAAGGGGAAGGCTTCCAGGAGGAGGTGACACTCAGGCTGAATCCTCAATGACGAGACCATGTCAGACAGGGGACCAGCAAGAGAAAAGGCCCTGGGGTGAGAGGCAATAGGCCAGGTATAAGGCTGCAGCTAGGGGCACCGAGCAAGGGAACAGGAAGAAATGATGCTGGCCAGGGGGCAGGGCTGGTCAGCCATCCTGAGTGCCCTGAGCCAGGGGTGTGGACTCAGTGGGAAGGCCTCCACGGGTTGTGGCTGCCTCTGGTCCCCCCGGAGGCATGACGCTAAACGGAGGCCTTACTCATCTCCCAGACTCAGCCTGAGCCAACCTGTCCAGTGGCCAACAGGTTTGGAATTCCAAAGCCCAGCTTTGTTGGGCTTTGGGTGAGGAGAAAGAAAGAAGATGTACAATTCAGTCCAGAGTGGGCAGTTTTTGTCTCTGTTTGTTTTTCTGACAACTTTTGCTGTCAGAGGGATAAGCAGAGTCAGGGGGACCCCAGAGTCGGTTCTTGCACCAGAACACATGCTCCCTGAGGTCAGTGATTGTGTCTGCTTTGGTCATAACCAAATCACCAGGACTGAACATTGAATGAATGAATGAGTGAATGAATGAATAGTAGAATTCTGGAGGACGCTGTGGCCATATTGGCATTGTTTGAAGGAGACTTACGTAGTATTTCCCAGATCGCTGAAGAAATCAATGTGCCATTGATTCAACAACACCTTTTCTGAGACAGGGAGCTCCGAATGTGCATTTCCACTGTAACGTGTGTCCCAATGTCAGATACCAAAGAGTGGGACTCCTGCAGAAAGGGATGGTGCCGGGCTGCATAGTGTCTGTCAAATTTCATATCCACCTGGACTTCAAAATGGGACTATGTGTGTAAATAAGGTCTTTTCAGATGTCGTGAGTTCAGATGGGTCATACTGGATTGAGTGCACCCCAAATCCAGTGACTGGTATCCCTATGAGAACGCCAAGTGGAGACACAGAGTCACACACAGAGGAAGGCCATGCACAGACAGAGGCAGAGACCCACCTGCGCCCTCTATGATGTGTCCACGAGCCACGTATCACCAAAGGAGCCAGCAGCCACCAGGCCAGGAGAGAAACACTGGACAGATTCTCCCTGGAGCCCCGAGAGGGGCCGGCCTGCCGGCATCGTGATTCTGGACTTCTAGCCTCCTGGACTGCAAGAGAATGAGCTGCTGTTGTTTTCCGTCCCCCAAAGGCAGGCACCAGGTGTTTTCGGCTCACCTTCGCATTTCCCTCACCATTGCTCAAGTCAGCATAGCCCAAATGTGCCACTGAGGGCAGAGAGGGTTGAAATGGGCACCACATACCCAGACATCGGAAAGACAGATTTCCAAACCATCTGCATGCGTTTCCTGGGCTGCTGCGACGTATTCCCAGAAACCAGTGGCTTCAAGCAGTGTTGATCCTCCCACAGTTCTAGAGGATGAAAGTTCCAAATCAGTTATTGCAGGACCAAAATTAAAGCGCCAGCAGGGCCAGGCTCCCTCCAGAGGCCCTACCAGGGTCCCACCTGCCTTTGCCAGCTCCTGATGGCTGCCTGTGCACTTGTGTCCCTTGGCTTATGGCTGCGCCACTCCAGGCTCTGCCTCCTCTGGGTCTCTGTCTCCCCCCAGGCCTCTGCCTCCCTCCTACCCCCTTCTCCACCCCGGCCTCTGTCTCTGCCTCCTCTCGCCTGGTCTCTGCCTCTCCCCAGCCTCTGCTTTTGTCTTCCCATGACCTTCTCCCCTGTGCATGAAATCCCCCTCTGCCTCCCTCTCATTTTACAGATAAGGAAACTGAGGCTTAGAGGTTATAGCTTGCTTATCTGTAAAATGGTGTGATAACACCAACCTCTGAGGGTCGCTGAGAAGCTGACGGGGAGCTCCCCTGTAGCGCCAGCTACAAAGCCCCCAGCCCAGCGCCTCCCTGCAGTGAGCGTGCCTTAGGGCTGGGGTTGTTATTGTTGTGTTTCTTTCATATTTTATCATTCAGGCAGGAGGCTGCAACCTACAATCGCTGTGTAAATTTAACATGGCCAAACATCTGTTCTGCTCCCTCCTCTCCTCCCAAAAGCCATTTTACATAGAGCATGTGGCGCTGTGAAGAGCAGGTACCTTCCTGTTCCGCGCTCCTGCTGGGAGAGGACATGAGTGAAAGACTCGGTGACTGGGAGGGGCTTGTCTAAGAGGAGGCCCCAGCTTTCTCTGCACTGGGGTCTGTCCTCTTATAGGTGCTCACCAGTCACTCAGATGAAGTCACAGAACCCATGCCAGTCAGATTTGCAAATGTCTCCAAGGGCAAGGGGCACCCAGGAGCTGAGGGTGAAGGCTGAGGGCTAAAAGCTCTCACCAGTGGTCACTGAGAAGCAGCAAATTCAGGTCTTGGCACTCAGGCCCCTTGGGTCAGCTGCAAAATCCAAGGGTGACGCTGATCAGAATGGCTACCTTAATAAGAGCGGCAAATCGAGTGCTGGGGAGGATGTGGAACACAGGAAACCTGTGTCCACTGTGGGTGGCAATGAATGGGCATTGATGCCACCACCTTGGAAGACCCATCAGGAATATCTACTACAGCTAAACACAAGCCCACCCTCTGCCAGCGTTCCCACTCCCGGCAAAGGACCCGAGAGAAAGGAGAACATGTGTGCAGGGAGCAAGCCAAGAGACACAGTGTCCACAGCGGCCCCACCTGGAAGACCCAACAGCTAGGAACAACCCAAATGCCCATGACAAGAGAAAGGACAAATCCAGTGTCTGCAGACAAAGGAAAGCTGCAGAGCCATGAACAGGAACAAACCAGGAGGCGTGAACCTAGAACGCCTGAATGAAGAAATCAGATCCTAGCCAGGCGCGGTGGCTCAGCCTGTAATCCCAACACTTTGGGAGGCTGAGGTGGGTGGATCATGAGGTCAAGAGATCAAGACCATCCTGGCCAACATGGTGAAACCCCATCTCTACTAAAAATACAAAAATTAGCTGGGCATGGTGGTGCACGCCTGTAGTCCCAGGTACTCAGGAGGCTGAGGCAGGAGAATTGCTTGAACCCAGGAGGCGGAGGTTGCAGTAAGCTGAGATCACGCCACTGCACTCCAGCCTGGTGCCTAGCAACAGAGCAGGACTGTGTCTCAAAAAAAAAAAAAGAAAAGAAATCAGATCCAAAAGAATACATACTGCAGGAGTCTGTTTACAGAGTCAAGGCCAGGTACCTTGGTTCATGCCTACAATCCCAGCACTTTGGGAGGACATGGTGGGAGCTTGAACCCAGGAGTTCAAGACTAGCCTGGGTAACATAGCAAGACGTGTCTCTATAAAACATTAAAAAATGAATTGGGCATGGTGGCAGGCACCTGTAGTCCCAGGTACTTGAGAGGCTGGGGTGGGAGGATCACTTGACCCCAGGGGAGATGGAGGCTGAAGTGAGCCATGCTCACATGACTGCACTCCAGCCTGGGTGACAGAGTGAGATCCTGTCTCTAAAAATACAAAAATAAAAACAAATAATAGAAAGTCAAGAATAGACTAAACAAATCTACGGTCAAAGGAGTCAGAATGGTGGTTACCTCTGCGGCAGGGACGAGGTGGGTGGTAATCAGAAACTTTCTGGAGTGACGGGAACACTCTCGATCTTGATCTGAGCAGTGGTGACCCAGATGTATTCAATGTGAAAAGTCATCAAACGATCCACTTTGGATTTGTGAGCTTTGCTCTCAATATATGTGCTATCAACAAAAAAGAAAAAGCGCTACTCTGTCCCATGCATTCGACCTACATCAGTGCACTTACTCCTCACCATAGCCTGATGAAGAAGAAGCTACTATGTACATTTTGCAGAGGAGAAATCCCGAAATCTCCACAGCTCCCTGGAGGGTGGCAGGCTGGGTCCTGTCAACCAGATTCCCACTGTGAGTTGCAGAGACAGAGGCCACACCTGCAGGTGGCCTTCCCTGGGTCCAGCAAAAAACTGTCCTTGCCCTGCTCAGCTCCAGAAAGACCCCGTCTTGTGGTACTGGAGGATGCTGACAGACCATGGACCACCAGTGAGAACAGGGCCAGCTTCAAGGGATGTAACCCGCAGCCACGGACGCTCTGCCCTCAGGAGGAGCTCTGAGCTCTGCTCTCACCATCCTCAAATTCTTGCCGATTTTCTGAACACGGAGCCTGGGATTTTCAGTTTGCCCTCGGCTCCACAAATATGTAGCAGATCTTGAATGGGACACCGTGATGTTCAGCACGGTCCTTAGTTACTGAAGGACTCTTCTACGGAAAGAGAAGCATGTTTATGCAGCTAGCAAGACGAATTACAGATGTTATAAGGCAGGCAGACCTCGGTCTGATGTATGGAAGGACTTCCTGCCAGTGATAGTGGCTCTGAATGAGCTGCCTCCAAAAAGAGTGTTACTCTGTGCCAAGCGTTCAGCCTGCATCAATGCACTCACCCTTCACCACAACCTGATGACATGGGAGCTCTTATCCCCATTTCACAGAGGAGAGAAACGGAGGCTCCACAGATTTCATTAGCTTGCCCCGTGTCACTCAGCTAGTTAGCAGTGATGCTGGGACTTGAAGCCAAGTTTGACTTACTCAGAGTTGGCATCCACCACCAGAGTCCCCAGAGCTTCAAGCTGCAGGCTGCACGTCTGGGGCCAGCGGAAGGGCTTTCAGCCTCGGAGCTGCAGGGCTTCAGAGCTCAAGGTGGAGATTTTGGGATTTCAAACACAGACAGGAGGCAAAGCAAAGAACTCCAGGGCAATCAATGGCTGGCAATGCGCCAGCCACAGAGCACCCCACCCCCCACCCCACCACAGGCTGCTGGCATGGGAAGACCGGGGACAAAGCTGCTCAGGGCATTCAGGAGCTGGCAGGACACATGAGCAAAGCTGACGTGTGTTAACACTAGGGAGGGGGGGCGACCAAGGCCATTCATGTTTAAAAAATGTTCAAATACCATGCCGGCAAAACCAAAACCCCTCCTGCAGGCTGCGCACAGGTCACCATTAGTGGCTGCTGGTTTTAGACTGCCAGCCCCATGAGGGCACGGAAGGTGTGTCACGCCCAGCACTGGCCCCACCAGCCCAGCACAGGGCCACATGTCCCACAAACGTAGCCTGTTTATGGGACATGTGGCCCCAACAGCCGTCCGTCTCACTGCCCCTCTTCCTGCCCAATGCCACCCCCCAGGGCTGGGCCATGCCACAGGTGGCAGGACCCCAGTTCACCTGGCTCTCCTCACCCACTGGATTCCTATCTCCTCCCTTCTCTTCCAAATCCCACTAGCACAGGCCTGACTTAGAACATCCTTGGAAAAGAAAGTCTGCGTACTAGGCAGGTATTGGGACACTGCCGTGTTAAGAACAAGGACCCCGGGAGTCGACAGGCCTGGACTGGAATCAAGCCCCATCAT
Source organism: Alouatta palliata (assembly GCA_004027835.1). Classification (NCBI taxonomy): domain Eukaryota; kingdom Metazoa; phylum Chordata; class Mammalia; order Primates; family Atelidae; genus Alouatta; species Alouatta palliata. The sequence continues at coordinate 2,803 of PVKV010022887.1, read as the reverse complement.
CTCCTAGCCATGCGACCTCAGAAAAGTTCCCTTGCCTCTCTCTGCCTTGGTTTCCACCTCTGCAAAGTAGGAATAATAACAGTGCCTAATTTGCTTTTTGTGAGTTATACGAGTTGTAATTCTGTTAATATTAAATTGCACGTAATACATGTGAAATGGCCAGAACACCACTTTACACATAATAGGCATTTCATCAGTGCTATCTGTTGTTCATTGCTGTTGGAGACAGGGTCTCGCTCTGTCATCCAGGCTGGAGTACAATGGAACAATCACTGCAGCCTCACACTCCTGGGCTCAAGCCATCCTCCCGCCTCAGCCTCCCAATTAACTGGGACTACTGACAAGCACCAAGACACCTGGCTAATGTACTTTTTCTTTTTCTTCTCTCTCTCTCTCTCTCTCTTTTAAGAGATGAGGTCCCACCACCGTGGCCCAGGGGTCTCAAACAGCAGTAATCCTGCCTCAGACTCCCGAAGTGCTGACAGTACAGGTGTGAGCCGCCGCGCCTGCCCTGCTGCTCTTTACTGCATGTTGTCATTTATCAAACACCTCCCATGTGTTAAGCTCTGTGCTGAGAATTAGTCTTTACAATAATTATTCAGAAAGTGCATACTGAACATAACCTAGGGCAGCCCTTCCTCAAGGCACATGGGTACCTCCCCACGGAGCTCACACCCTTTTAGGAGAGACACAAGAGCTAGGATGGGGCAGAGCAGTGGGGAGGAAGGGGAGGCAATGTTGAGCCACTGCCCGTGTTTCCAGAGGCAGCAGGCCTGGGACTCCCCACGTTTCCTCTACCTGATCCCAGAGGGCCCTGCCCGGTACATAGTAGATTCTCAGCAAATGTCTGTTGAAGGGCTGGATCCTCACAAAACACTACTGACAGAGGCTCAGCGAGGCTGACTGACTTGCTCAAGATCCCAAGAGGTGGTGGAGGAATCGCCTTTCCCAGAAAACAACAAGCACTTCGGAACCGCAGCTGCAGCCCACACAGACCCTAAGCCTTTAAGCACCTAGGTCCTGCGTCCCGCCCCGCAGCCACCACGTGGATTTAAAACCCACGCAGCCACGGGGCTCCTGCCCCTCTCCCACCATTGGCCGAGGCCGCCAGCACTTGTATCCAATAGAACTGGCTCCTCTCGGAATCCAAACTTGGGATTGGCCCTTCTCCTGTGTCATTTCGGGCTGTCCATGACGTCAGCCTGTCTGGCACCCCCGCCTCTTCAGTGTCTTGACTGCCTTAAAGGAGCCGCAGGAGGCAGGACGTGAAAGTTGCTTCAGAGGTACTATTAAGTAATCTTTAAAATTTTTTTTAAATGACTATTCATTGTAAAAAAAAATATGGCACAAGACATGAGAAATATATTGCATTTAATCCGTTACACAAAGCTGATCACTGTTAATATTTTGGCGCATATATATATCATTTCTATCCTTTTTCTAACAATATTTTTGTACAAAGTTAAGATCAGTTCTGCAGCCAATTTTTACATTTAGTTTATATGGGACTTAATATCACCAGATGATTTTTGAAAGCATTATTTTGAATAGTTTTATTATCACTGAGTTTCATTTACCCATCCCGTATTTGTTTTTCTTAATTTCATTACACTTTTGTTTTTACAAATGAAGATAGGATCAACATTCTCCTTAAAACTCTGTTCACTTCTCTGATTATTTCCTTAAGATAGGTGGCAGAAATAGACCTACTGGGTGCAGATGCACATGCTTTGAGGGACTAGTTCACATTGCAAGATTGTTTTGCATTCATTTCTTCAGGAAATACTTATTGGGTGTGACCACATGCCAGTCACTGCTAGGGGCTGTGGACACGGAGAATAAGACATGTAGCCCGTGCCACCTTCAAAGACGCAATGCCAGTTTCACTGCCTTTGAAGCCAGCTCTTGGACACCTATTCTCAAGCCCCAAACTGATGACAGATTCACCCAGCATGAGGGCTCCCTGTGCGGATGAGACAGGACCGTGTCTCCATCCCTTGCTCAGAGATGCAGGTGAAGGGCACAGAGTGTTTTCCTGATGCCACCCCCTTGCTGGGAGTGCTGGGCACCATTGCGACCTGTTCCTCTGGATTCCTACAGTGCCCGCCTGGCATTCTGGACGCCTTGCAGACATCTCAGCATTCGTTCCTAGATAAGACACTGCGGATGCCAAGGGCGCAGTCTAGCTGGGGCAAGACACTGAACAAAGCCACTCACAGATTCACACACAAAATTTGGGGTAAGTTCTCCAAAGGGAAGAAGAGGATCCGTTTGCATTTTGACCAGGACAAGGAGCCCCTGGAATGCACAGCAGTGTTGATCAGTCTCCCCTCCTACCCATGATGGGGGTACATTCCAAGACTCCTGGCGGATGCCTGAAACCTCAGACAGCGCCGAAACCTATACACTATTTTTTCCTACACATGGATACCTACAATAAGGTTTGATGTATAAATTAGGGATAGTAACAGATTAACAACAGCTAACAATAAAATAGAACAATTATAACAATATACTGTAATAAAAATTATGTGGATGTGGTCTCTCCCTCTCTCTCTCACTCTCAAAATATCTTACTGTACTGTACCCACTATTTTTGGACCTCGGCTGACCATGCGTAACTGAAACCTTGGAAAGGGAAGCCACGCATAGTGGGGACTACTGTAATTGACTTTTCAGGAGCTTGCTCCAAGCCAGGCCCAGTGCTGAGTGCCCTGAGTGAGTTCCCCATAGAATTTTTCCAGTGGCCCTGTGAGTGGATACCTGTCAGATCTCCACTTTTTTTTTTTTTTTTTTTTTTTTT